>BRDA01082012.1:4973-20764 GCA_036984385.1 Crenuchus spilurus | reverse complement strand
GCTTGTGGAGCTTGCTTACAAATCGCTTCCTCTTTGCACTGTAGAGTTTCAGCTGGCAACGGCGGATGGCACGGTGGATTGTGTTCACTGACAATGCTTTCTGGAAGTATTCCTGAGCCCATTCTGTTATTTCCTTGACAGTGGCATTCCTGTTTGAGGTGCAGTGACGTTTAAGGGCCCAGAGATCACGAGCATCCAGTAGAGTTTTACGGCCTTGACCCTTACGCACAGCGATTGTTCCAGATTCTCTGAATCTTTTGATGATGTTATGCACGGTTGATGATGATAACTTAAAAGTCTTCACTATTTTACGCTGGGTAACACCATTCTGTTATTGCTGCACTATCTTTCTGCACAACAATGGTGGAATTGGTGATCCTCTTACCATCTTGGCTTCAGAGAGACACTTGACACTCTGAGAAGCTCTTTTTATACCCAATCATGTTGTTAATTGACCTAATTAGTGTTAATTGGTCTTCCAGCTGTTCGTTAAATGCTCAATTTCCTTTTTCCAGCCACTTATTGCTACTTGTCCCAACTTTTTTGGGATTTGTTGACACTGTGAAATTTTAAATCAACACATTTCTCCTTTAAAATGTTACATTTACTCAGATTAAACTTTTGATCTGTCATCTATGTTCTATTACAAATAAAATATTGACATTTGCCATCTCCACATCATTGCATTCAGTTTTTATTCACAATTTGTTTAGTGTCCCAACTTTTTTGGAATCCGGTTTGTATATATATAAACTTATCTGTAAATAGTTCTTACTTTTGTGATCAAAAACATTGATTTGAATCTCACAAGTTTTCAAATAAACAATACATATAGCAACTTCTGATCAATTCATAATACCCACTTCCGGTGAAACCATGCAGAGTTCCATTGTGTCCAGCCACAATCTTTTCACAGCAGTTCGAAAAGAGGTGGAGGCTGACTTGCATCGGAAGAGTCTACAAGTGATTGAGGGAATCCTAGCAGATAGGTGGGTTGATTGACTACTAACACATTGGGGAGAATAAAATTGGGTTAAAAAAAAACAAAACAAAACAAAACAAAACAAAAAATATATATATATATATATACAGTGGTAACCCTACTTACGAGCATCCCTACTAAGGAGTATTCCAGGTAACGAGTCGAGATCTCAGAATATTTTTGTTCCAGGTAATGAGTAAAATTCCAAGTAACGAGTAGCGTAAATTTGTTTAATTATGCCAAACCACTAGGGGCGCTGCGGTCATAGCATCCCCTAGATGCTACCGTAGAAGAAGAGGTCAGTCAATACCTTTGACCACTGTCCAGTAAAAGTGAAAGTGCTAGTGAAAGTGACGCAAAGACAGCAAAAGGTAGTGAACAAGAAAGTTAGATAAATTTTACTTTTACTTTTCATATGATAAGTGTAACCATGCCATACACGTACGCCCGTCCTCCTGTCCTCCTTAGCTGCCAGCCTACATGAGCACCGTCGGTCTCCCTCTCCTTAGCAGCCAGCCTACACGAGCGTCGTTGTCATCTTGTTTATGTTTTAAAAAACCCATATAAACACATTATTTAGCATATTAAAGTATACTGTATATTGGCCGGCTGACACGGATTAATCAGTTTTACATGTATTATTATGGGGAAAATGCATCCAGCTAACGAGCAAACCAGCTAATGAGCTCGGCTTCTGCATGAATTAAACTCGTAAGTAAACACCGTATATATATATATATATATAAAGTATATATACTTTTTTTTGAAAAAGGTTTTGATAAAGTACTAATACTTTCACTTAAGTACAGTTTTTCTGAACTTTTTTACATCCTAATCATTACAAAATTTCACAGAAAGGAAAGGTATTCACAGACTTTGTTGAACAGCATGCAGTCCCAGTAGGCAGCATATTGAAGCCTTTGCTTCTGTCAGCCTAACACAATGCAATAAAGGCCCCATTCTCTAAATTCCACAGTCCAATGATATCAGAATTGCCAGACAAATCCACTAATCCTACCCCCCGCCATAGACACGCTAAAGCGCTGACCTCTGGGAAACGCCTGGCCTAGAATCTGCATTTCAAATCTCTCATCTCGCGAGGCCGATCAATCTACAGTGATGGGGAACGATCTCCTGCTAATGAGGGGGAGGGAGAGGGGCAGTGTGAGCACCCCTCTCTTCAAACAGACTACAGGGATGTCAGAATTATTTGTGTTTTAATTGGCAAGAGATTAATTAAAACTGTTTATCACCACAAAGACTGTATTTTTCCTTAGCAGGCTTAACCTGGCAGGGAAGGCATATAGTAATGACTGTTGCAACTTCTCCAAGTGTTTGAGGCCTTCTGAGACACACTTGCTGTACACTCCAGTGAGCTAGGTTCAATAGTAGACTGCAAGCAGCGACATGAGCCAAGATCAACAGGCTCTTTCATTATTGGCAAGATTAGAGAAGAAGGGAGTTTGTAGTAGGCGTATGCTTTTGGCACTGGAAGCTCAAATTGTGCTTCATATTGATGAAAATAAAGCAATAGGGCATGTGACAAATCTTAATTGTGGTTACACAACACCAATATTCTAATTCATAAAACAAACTCTTCTGTAATTTGGTGGGCTAGGGTTGCCAATTTCAAAGATTATTCTATAATCTGATTTTTTAAAATAAATTGTTTCATTAGTAGTATTATCAGTGATATTATACATTAATACAGATGTGGTTAGATTGACCATTGGGTCTCAGGCCGTACTCTTTCTAATTCATATTGATTGATTTACTATTAACAATACAGCCTCTGCCATAAAGAGGTTCAGCCTCCAGCCTAAACAGATACACTAATAACAGTCCCTGGGCAAAACTCTTATCACAAAATATTATATAATTTAAATTACAAGATGCAGGATAAGAGCATTGTATACATTTTCCCGTATTTTTCTGTTGTTGGTTCTGACATAACACACTTTGACTCCACACTGGTGATCTCCTTTATATGACTTTTAACAAATGGTTACATCAGTGGTTTAGGAAAATTTAGGATTTAGGAAATTCAGTGATTTAGGAAATTCTGTTTTTTGCTGGTGACAAACACTGAATTTTGACTTTGAAGTTTTACTTTAAGAGCATATTGGTTTGCAATAAAAATACTGTCTGGAACAAAGTCATTTCAAATCCAGGGCTTGCAGGGTATTGTAGCTGTCAGCAGGAGCCTGGCACAAGATGAGATTCTGCCCTGTGAAATGTTTATGAAATGTTCATCAAATCACAAAGAGAATGAAATCTCACTGTGAGGGCATTTGCTATATTACAGATACCTTGAATGCAACGTTTTATTCTGACTGCAGCTCACACTTAGAAAATAAGTCAGACTATTGATGCCATGACTGCAGATAGTGAGCAGAAATGTTTCACTTGTTTATAGTAAGAAAACAAATTAATGTCTATTTTTGTCCCCTTAGACATTTTTGCTAAGTATACTGTAGTCTATAAATAAAATGCCATATCAGAAAATTACTGAATTTGTAATGAACTCTGGGACATCACAGATGCCAGGTGAGAGGGTTTCCTGCATGTATAAATCAGTGAGTACACCAGTCAGTTGTAGCAGAGTGCAAAACTACTATCATGGGCAAATTATGTGATTTGACTGATGTCCAAAAATTAATGGAAATAGGGTACCAGATGAAGAATGAAAGCATATTGAAACCGCTAATTTTATGAGAAGAACTAGAGCTGCTGTAATGAAGTTGTACTGAGAATGGACTTCTAGTACATTGAGTGCCCAGCAGCATAACAGTGGTGCCCCTATGGGCCTTTATGCCAGAGGGGAACAATGACCATGAGCAGTCAACACACCACAATGGACTAGAGTAGTTAAATTTTGCAATGCTAATGTTAATCATTACTTTTACACTCGTTAGGAAACTTTAACTCTAAAAACAAAAATAGAGACCACGGGAGAGGTTTCTTTAGTCATCAAGATTGAGGTGGAGCAGTTTCCACAGTTCATCCAGATGAGTGATATAGTGGGTGAATATGGTTCTAGCCAAAAATTCTCCTCATAATGTTAATTTGACATTTAAAATGAAAAAGACCCAAGTCTGTAGCCCAATAGCCAAAGCCCTAGACATATTCCTGGCAGTCAGACTGGTTATCTGTTCTGTGTCATGAAAAATACCTCATTATTAATCATCAAATGATCAGAGTTTGCTCAGTGATGTACGATTGAACTTTTAATGGCCGTGGTTACATATTTCAGTATGGGCAAACATTAGATTTGAGCACATTTCTGAGACAAGAAACGACACCATATGAGGTTTGCTTTTAGGTTCTCTGTGTTATGATGAACACTGACATATCAAAGTGACCTGCTGTGATTTAAAAGTCTGCAAAAGAGTGCTATGGTCATGGTAATTTAACATCAAAGACGCTCTGCCTTCCTGCATGGAAAGCAATGTAGTGCTTTCCTCTAATCCAATAGACATGAACGGACAGAAGGAGCCAAAAGAGCTAATGCTCCAATGCTAATGTTAGAGAGAATAGCATTTGGTAAAGGATATTATAATTTAATGTAGGCCGGCATGCTAACAGCATGCATAAGTCAGGCTTTAGATTATGTTTGTATTTACTCTGTGGAAAAGTTAAGCTTTTGTTTTATCATGGGCGTTTAAAGTAAGAAAGTGCAGTGGTTGTGTATCTGATAGTCATATATTTCAGCAAATAAAACATTGATGCTGCCTCTAAAGCCACCATCCTTCTTACTAGCCCTGCTTCAGACAATAGCACTTTGCGGGTAATTTGTTTCAGCAAAGATGTATGGCATTGTAAATATTTAAAATCAAATTTGGCAAAAAGACAGAGATGAATGTCACACCTCAGGGCCACAGAGGACGAGTCTCTCTCTGTCTCTCTCTCTCTCTCCCCCTCTCCCTCTCTCCATCTCTCTCTCTCTCTCTCTCTCTCTCTCTCTCCATCTCTCTCTCCCTCTAGATGGCAGCACTGATTTAGTTCTTTCTCTTAGATGCTCTTAGTTGCTGATTAAATGTTTAGATTCAGTAACGCAAGAGGACAACAGTTTTGGGATGCTGTCCAAACCCACCAGCAGAGGAGCGGAATATGAGAGAGAGAGGCAGGAGAGCAAAGTAAACGAGTGGAGCGCGGTGCTGACAGTCTGCCAGCTCTCTTTAGCAGTGGCACTCCCTCCAGCTCAGCTCAGTGTGTGTTTAGTGCATGTGCTGTGAGATGCAATGGGAGACACAAATGAGCACACACAGCTATACATTTACATTTTGCACTCAAATAATGGAGATATAAACTTAGGCCCTTTCTAATTGTACAGGCTCAGCATATTGTATCAGTTTTATTTGTCATTATTGTTGTTTAAATGAATGAACAATAGATTTTAAATGACAAAAACAAAAAAAAAAACCACTAGAGTACATTGAAAAGCAAAGACAAAAATAAAATGATATTGGTAAGGCTGCTGATAACTTTTATTAATTATTTATCACATTATTAGTGTTGTCAGGTGTAATAGCAAGATAGTAGATGGAGACAGCAACCAAAACAACTACAATAATATTTGGAAATATTTCATAATACAGCTCAGTTTTTGATCATAACTTTCCACAAACGTACAGTTCTACCTCTGCTTATGAAACAGTACATATACAATACTTACTGGTTCCTATAATATTACTTATATAAATGAACTAAGATCTGAATGCAGTTTGATAAATGTTTGGTGATGTGTTTTTACAGAAACAGATGGGTATTTTTAGTTTATTAAGATCTAGTGTTAGACATATTAGACTACAGACATGTTTTGACTTTATTCTTCTGAGGTAAATGGTAAAATATGTAAAAATGCACCATTCCTTTAACAATTTTATTATTTTTCTACCTTTTTTTTATTTTTGCCAATTTTCACCCTTTCCCAATGTGGTAGTCGCCGATTAACCTAGCCCATTAGTGTCTCTCCCCATCACTTTGCATTGCTCCTGAAGACATACACAGGCCTCCTCCATTGCGCGTGATACAGTCACCGCCTCTTTTTAAACTACAGATGATACACAGTCCCTGGGGAACCAACGCGCTCGGAGGAAAGTACAGGGTCTCCAGTTTTGAATGGACCAATCAGTAGACGCCCGAGCCAGTGAACATTGCAATGTGTGAGTGATAAGGAGAGTGAGAGCGCCATCTACGCACCCAGAGAGAGAACTACCAATTTTTGCTCTCTTGGGCCCCGGCTGTTGATGGCAAACAGCATGACCGGGATTCGAACTCGCGATCCTCTGGTCATAGTGTCAGCGTCTTAGCCTGCTGTCAGTGAACAGAGGCAGTGAACAGAGGCAGTGAACAGAGGCAGTGAACAGAGTCACTGTTACAGAGGCAGTGAACAGAGTCACTGAGCAGAGTCACTGCACAGATGTGCTGAACAGAGGCAGTGAACAGAGTCACTGAGCAGAGTCACTGCACAGATGTGCTGAACAGAGGCACTGAACAGAGTCACTGCACAGACATATTGAACAGAGGCACTGAAGAGAGGCACACTGGGCTGTACTGTTTGACGTATGACTGCAGGCAGCTCTTCTCATCTGTCTGAGGGTTATAGTGGATGCAGGTCTGAGGTCTTGTCCCCTGAACTCACTGTGATAAATAGCTTGTGTTTGGAGGCTAGATAATGGTGGATATGAGTAATGTGTGAGAGAAGCCACTGAGTGCTCTGTACTAATACTATCTACACCATGTCTTATAGAGACACAACATTACAGAGAGCCAAGAGCATTTTAGTGTAGAATAAAAGTAAGTTATAAATCATTTTAGTACTCCTCGTGTGTGTGTGGGTGTGTGGGTGTGTTTTGTGGTAAATGTGTGTGGGGTTTTTTTCTGTCTTTTAATTAAAGTGCAATGTGCATGTCTGTGTGTTTACCCCTGAAGAATGCACTCCTCTGTGGCAAGTTCCTTCTTTAATTTTTCATGCAAAACAACAGGTTTGCTTTCTTTTGCAAATGTGACTCATACATCAAGCATGCTCCAGTGTTGACAGGAAAATATACAGAAAATTCAGAGCTCCAGCTTCATAAAAACATAAAAAAAGATTAATCTTCATAAAATATAAGCCCTGGTATTAGAAATGGTATTTAAACATATTCAAACATCAAAGCATCAAAGCCTTAAAATGTACAAATGTAAACGTAATGTTTTATTCATTTGTTAATAATCTGGAGTCTCACAACTCATTAAATATCACATTCATGTTTAAAGATCATGTATGTAATGTCTGATGTTCAAAATGATCCTCACAATTTTTATAAAATATAAATTGCTGTAAATTTGTATTTAAAACAAACAAAATAAAAACATTAAATGTTGTTCATTGGTAACTTGGTGCTTAATGATCTTTCCAGCTTTTCCAGCAGGGGGAGCCACTTTGTAAACAATTCTCTCCCTTTAATGTAGGCACAAAAGTTTGAAAATGCAGAGCAAACTCCAGATCAAATGGCTCCATGATGTGTTTGGTAAACAGCTAAGAAGAGAAAGTTTATGGGACGCTTTCTACTGACCCATTTGTGCAAATACACAAGAGGTCTTGAAGCAATTAACACTTTTGTTTCCTTGAAGAAATTTCTGATGGATTGTACTTTGAAGGATCTGTTTTGTAAATGAGATGTGCTGGTTTTAAAAACCTTGACATTTCAAGAACTTGCATGTATGAACATTCTATATCATTTTAGTTCCCTATTCCTAGAATTCAGTGCCAAGAACTATTGAGAACTTTTAAGAGTGAAAATAAAAATTAGAGTGAAGACACAGAAGAACCAGTTTTGGCTCTCAGAAGAACCTCCCAGGTACAACATGGTCCTTAAAGGTTCATGGTGCCCTTTCATGTCCTTAAGGTCCAGTCGTGTCTTAAAGGTTCATTTATTTCATTTGTTTCCAGAAGAAAGAATTATGTTGGAATCTTTTCCTAACATTTTAAAACCAATAATATATGTGTAGAAGTCTGGAGTCATGACATGACTCATAATGTCAATTACAATCTGGTTATGTCCCATAACTTAGGTACCTTTAACAGTTCCACAACAGTGAAGGGAACAATTTTACCTCAGTGAAAGATTTATTATCCACTAACTCTATAAAAAACAATGTTCACTGACTGACTTACTGTTGATTTTTAGTTAGAACTGAGCTTCCAAAACCACAAAAGATTTTAAAGAGTGTAAGAGGTTAAAGGAAGCTAAAGTAGTCCTTCAATGGCGCCACTCCATAAGACCTATTCCTGCACCTTTATATTAGAAAGTGTATATTTGGGTGTGAGACTTCACCATGTTGTCCTGTAATTAAAGCCAGGCTTGGATCTACAAAGCAGGCCATGTTGGAGACATTACGACTCTATGATGCGGAAATCACGTTGCATAAGAGCTTTTGATTAAACCTGCATTTCGCCCCTTCTTCAAATGAGCCTTCACATATACTCTCCATTCACAAATTTATGTTTCTTTCTACTGCTCAGGCTGAAGATGGATGGCTTGATTGAGTTCCTAAACAAATCTATGTATTTACAGCCTGAGCCGCTGATTAAAAAAAGCCAGATTCATTCAAAATCAAAAGCGGATTTTAAATGTGGCGCATCAGAATGCCGAGTCAAAGAGCAAGAGAAAAGATTTTCATCTTCAGAGATTTTCTCTGTTATTTACACTTTTTGGCCCCTGTCTAATGAGATTTAATGAGCAAAGCTTTTGGCACAGTGTGTGTGTGTGTGTGTGTGTGTGAGGTTAAATTAGTCTAGGCTGTTTAATCACGTCACTAATGTAAAGTGTTCGGTCATATCAGAGATCATTAACTAACTGTCCGCTGATGCATGAAATGGTCAGTTTCATTTGTCAAATGTAAATGGCAGTGAACTTCTTCCTCTTAGCCTCTGTTGAACTCTCTTGACCAAACACATCCACACACACACACACCTACACATACATAGACTCGCTTGACTGTGAGTGTGTCGTGTAGTCATTCATTCTTTCTCCGATAAAATCAGAGAACACACATTCGGATGACCTCGTCTGAGACGGGAATGCTTTATTAAGGCAGTTTGTGACACGGGACACAGGAAATGGATGCCAGACACGATAGTTTCCTGACCTCACCATGACCTTCTCAGTGGCCTCTGTGTGTGGGTGTCTGTGTGTTCAACTTGTGTGTCCATTGCTAGAAGTGGGCAATAAGAAGATATTGCTGTCCAGTGTTGAGGTCATTAGTGAAAAAAGTAATCCATTACAAATTAGTAATTACTTGTCTAACACTGTAATGGGATTACCCCTTTGTCATTACTTCCTGGAATAAATAATCTCATCACTCATTACTTTAGGCATACATTACTCTATAAAACCCAAACAATTGCGTACCAAAGTGCAAAGGAACTGTGTCACAGTGTTCATCATTTTAAAGACATGTGAATCCTCTGCTTTAAACAGAACACAGTCAGGTTTGCTTGATTAATTGATGCTGTATGAACACTCAGAAACTGTACTAACTGCACTCTTTCCACATCAGTACAGATAACTAGAGAAACTAGGAAAGTGGGACATTTTTATCCATAAGTTTCTTATTTGATATTTATCGGATTAATTAAATGCTTTATTTTTTTAGAGTTTACAGTGATGGAAAGTCACACCGCTCATGTCTACAGCCAACAAATCAATCAGCAGCTATAACAGGCAGTGCACACATACACAGATTACAAACAAATAATATGCACATTTTTAATGCATTTTTTATTTTGTTCAAGTATGCAATTTTATTAAGTTAATAACTGTAATGTCATTACAAGAATTAACCTGTAATGTTTACATTAATTTATTACAAGAAAAAGTCATCACATTACTGTGCATGTTAGTAGTCAACACTGTTATTGTGATAAATGACATCACAATAGGCTTTCTGATTAATATCACTGTATAATCAGTATCATCAGTGCTTTTGGCAAACTGAACTGCATATTTAATTAAATATGACCTATTTAGATAAACAACAACCAGTGTGTAGTAACTGTATAATATTTTTATTTATTTATTTAGTTGTTAATTTAATTTAGCTTATTTTTTCCTTTTTCTTCAGTTCTTCCTCAAATTTTGTATCCTTGCAAATATTGCTATTCATGTATTTAGTTTCACAATCAACTGTACACAACAGTAAAAATATTTTAAAATATAATACTGTGTAGCTGATCAGTTGTAGGTATTTTTGTATTTTATTGATTTGTTCTCATTTTTTAAATATATTACATTTAAAAAAAAATATTATTATTTAATATAACAAATAGTTGTACTACTCATTTTCTCATTTTTAAGCTACAGATGATGCATGTCATGTATCGTGAAAAGTATGTGATGTCATGAACAAGAAACTAGTAAATAATGTTGGCTGATTTGTCATTTCTTTATTAATCTATGATAACAGGTTCCTGTTCATTTCTAAATGCTTTGGATTTGCCTGTTTAGTTGCTATTTCTTTATTTTAATGCGAGACATTGCGTGCATTTCAAAAATCTGTGTTTATTGTGATATTTGTGCTGTATCATCTGCTCTTAAGCTCACTCTGTAATTTCTTCTTTTCAAAATGACAACATGTCTGTATTTAGACAGAATGTGCTCAGTTCAGACTGGTTTGAAGTCCTTCAAAATGGAATGTGTGTTTTTCTTAACCTCCTTGACCAGACATAGGAGCACTTGTAGAGAAAAAAAAGTCCTGCTATTCATCAATGGTAGCTACTTATTCTTTACTTAAACAAATAAAGGAAAAATATGCTGGTC
The DNA here is from genome assembly GCA_036984385.1 of Crenuchus spilurus. Classification (NCBI taxonomy): domain Eukaryota; kingdom Metazoa; phylum Chordata; class Actinopteri; order Characiformes; family Crenuchidae; genus Crenuchus; species Crenuchus spilurus. The sequence continues at coordinate 9,976 of BRDA01082012.1, read as the reverse complement.
TAATGGTTGTAATGGTGGCCCATTTGGAGTAGTGAACGTGCATACTCCATTTTATTGCATGTACGTCTCTGATGGCCAAGACGTATCCACATTGCAGAGGTCAACACAGGGCCACTCATAGCCAAATGCAGGATTAGTATTCGGCCACTAATCTTAGGACTTATTACACACTAAGTATTCTGAACATATTCAGTACATCCAATAAAGCAAAATGTGTAGACATGAGTGAAGAAATGAATTATGTTAAAGGTAATGTTTATATGACATGGCTTTTTATGTCTTTGTTGTCTTTTATTACTTAAATAGTTTAAATTGAGCAGATCCAACAAACATCCCTTGATCAACAAGCATACAAGTATATTCGTATGTACAACTGAATACATACATGGAATTATTTTGTCATTTAAACAGATGCAGAATTACATTCAAAATGCATCCAGTTTGTTACATAATGAATGATCAGATTTAACTTCCAACTTATTCCTTTTTTTCAATTTTCCCATTTATTTACAGTGATAAAATGTTTCAAAAAGCAATTTTTCACAATGTAAGACCGTATGCACAATAACAAAATAAATACACAAATAAATAATCAAATTCAGTATATTTTTTGCAACTTGTTCTCTACTTGTTTCAACGAGCAATAAATGAGAAACTCATTTCAAAACAAACTCTTTCTGATCACAAAGAGTTAAATAGTTTATTTAAAACAGTTGCCCTGATTTAAAAGTTTAGTACGTTATGTTCTTTATGTGGAATGTACTGTAAGTTCAGTGACCATCTCAAGGTTTCAAACGTTGATCTGAGGAACATAAAGTGGAAGACATGGTACAGAGAGAGACACAGAGAGAGTGAGACAGAGAGAGAGAGAGCTTTTAAAGCAAGACGAGCTTCCAACTGCTCTCCGCCGGTCGCATCTCTCCCCTTATCTTAATAAGTAATGAGACTGCCATGAGCTGACAATGAAGTATTTTGAAAATAGTTGTAATGTATAGCTGGTAAAGGGGCAGCCAGGCATTGATGTATAGCGCAAACAGGCTTGGAAACAAGTGAAATATTAATGGCCCGTTTCCCTTCCCAGTTAATGTGGGACTTACCTGATTGCTGTGGGGGATGGGGCTGAGGGAGGGGGGAGTTATGCCTGTGTGCGGAGGTGGTCATGGCTGGTTGGAAGGTCCGGCTGAGTGGTCGAATGAAAGAGGTTACTTACCTGTGTGTGCATAATGATACCTGATCCCTGCCTGTCTTACGTTATTTACGGCGTTCTACCATGCTCCATATAATGCATGGCATGGAACTATAAAGTGGTATTAACTGCAATTAGCTCTCACTATTTAGCATGTCTTATTCATTACACCAAACAGTCATTAGCAAGCCAAACATGTGTAATGGGCTTGTTGTTTGCATTGGGACAAAAATCAATGTCCATTATAATGTCCTAAATATGACTTCCCTCAGTCATTAGAGTTTTGTCAGTTGACATCATGCTATTTATGAGATGCATACAACTTGACTTCAGCCTGTTCTCTGTGACGCATATTAGATGTGTTCCTGACTGTGTTAAAGCATTTGCCAGGCGTATCGGGCTTCCAGGGCTGTGTAAAAGGCCAGTAAACGTGGAAACAGCAGGCTGGCTCTGCCCGGTGGTCGAGGTGAGCTGTGGTTTTACAGATGTGTTTGGAAAGTGGGTGGCCAAGGCAGGACGTTGACGAGACTGGCTAGCTGTTAGCGTCCGTGGGAATCTTTGTGGACCTTGCCAGGTGTGTAGCAGTGCAAGGCTGGTCTGCAGAGCTATTGTTTCTGTGTTGTAAAGACAGGCAGTTCATGGAGAGCTCGGTGGAGGTTGAAGGTAGAACACCAGTGACATTAAAACACTATTCGAACAGCAGCACTCTGTTATGCACAGTGGTTATTGTATCCTTGTTAAGACAACCACTTGTCCCACTCTCATGGTGGTCTGAGTGGGACATTTCTTAAATTGTGCTTCAGAAAGATCTCAAGATGTTTACTTCTTGGTCACAAACATCTTAACGTTCAGTCTAACTGGGCTCATTGGCAGGATTTATTTAGACTAGTTCCAGTATCACTAAAATATAAAAAAATGAGCAACAGCAAGCTTTAAGAGATTTTTCAATTGTGGAAAAAATTTAGTAGTAAATCATGGAAGAACACACACAAGTACAACAGTGCAGTTTGAGTGAGAACGTTTTTATTGAAATGAAGTATTGTAAGGTCAACGCAATACATTTCCTATATTTTTTGTTATGTGTTGTTTAATTTATGTCAGTCATTAATTATTGTGTATAATTGTTGCAGGCAGATGTTGTTTTTGTTGTCCTCAAAGGCATTACGATGTATTTTTTTTTCCCTGATAGGACAGAAAAAAGAAATTGCTATATTACATTAATACAGTTTTACATTCTAGGATGTTTTAAGTGTTATATTTTTTTACATTTTCATTTTTCTCTCTTTCATTATACATCCAGAACTTGCTCCAACAAATTCTTGTGGACCTCTGTTGTGAGTCTACCTTATAACTCTGTTCCAGCTCAAATGAAGTTGCAGTACCAACCACAAGGGGGCAGCAGTGTGATGGGAATTCCTTCACTGTACCTTGAGTAATAATGTCTTCTTTACACTCCATGTTGAGGTGGTGTTTGCTGAGGACTCTTTCAAATTTTGGCAAACCTTTTGAGAAACCAAAACAGTGAACACACAGCAGACTCAACAGTTTGTCCACATTCTGGAATGTTCCTGACATGTGGTCATTTAAGTGTCTTACCTTATCTTTCTGTGGTCTTAAGTTCCATTCTTCTTCTACTGTTACTGGATATGTGCTCTCTCTCCCACACCACACTCTTTCTACCTCTCTCTACCTCTACGCATACAAAATAAGGTGTGGAAGAATCCACTGAAGCCGAAGCTGAAGCTAGCATAGCCTCACATGGCGCCCAGTGCTAAGAACACGGCTGACGTTTACGATTAAAAAGTTCCGTTTTAGACCAGCGGTGGCACTCAGAATGCTTGGAAATGCCATTCAAGCTCCGCAGAGGTCAATAGTTACAATAACTTTCTCTGAGTGTAAAGACAACCAGGAAAAAAAGCAGGGAAGGGAGAAAGAGAGAGAGAGAGAGAGAGAGAGAGAGCGCGAGAGAGTTAGCCATGCTAACACAAATTGCTTCCAGATTCTCTCTAAGAGTAAATTATTACTGAAATTGAGTGCAGGCTCTGACACTGTTTCTGCGGCATCACACGGCACACTTTGAAGTGCAGAGTAGAAGCTCACAGAGAGTTCTAGAAGCCATTCGAGTTCCGCCTCATTTGCACTATCATTTTCCTCTGCTCTCCCCTGCTCCAAAGTTTCAGTTTGCTTTAATTTACGACAACAAAGGAGAAGATCGGGAATGATTTCTGATCACGGAAAATTTGAGGAATGCTGCGCAAATCCTTTCTGTTTTTTTTTTCTTTCTTTTTTTCTTTATTAATCTCATACCTCTACAGCTCTGTGCATGCTGAAGCTTTTAGAAAAACATGTGGCTGATTTGAGTAGTAATTATTTTTTTTGTTTTTTGTTTTGTATTATAATGAAAAAAGAAGAAAGAAAGAAAAAAATAAACTGTATAATCTCACCAGAAATATATTTATATTTATAAAATGGTGCTATTTGACTATACAGTAGATTAGACAGACAGACAGACAGACAGATCGATAGATCGATAGATAGATAGATAGATAGATAGATAGATAGATAGATAGATAGATAGATAGATAGATAGACAGACAGACTCATTGTCCATTTTATCAGCTCCACTGACCATATAGGTGCACTTTGTAGTTCTACAATTACAGACTGTAGGACGTGTTTCTCTGTATACCCTGTAACCCCCATTCTTCAATGGTAAAGACCACCACAGAGCAGATATTATTTGGGTGTTGGAACATTCTCAGCACTGCAGTGACATTCATGTGGTGGTGGTGGTGTTGCACAGGTACAAGTGAATCAGACACAACAGAGCTACTGAGGTTTTTAAACACCCCAGTGTGTCACTGCTGAAGTACATCAACCAAAACTGTCTAGCCAACAGTGTCCTCTAAGCAGCATCCTGTGACCACCAGTGAAGGACTAGAGGATGATCAGTATGAATTGTGCAGCACAGCTGGGCTGCTATCTCTGACTTTACATCTATAAGTTGGACCAATAAGTACAGTAGTTGATACTGTAGGTGTATAGTGGACAGTGAGCAAACATAGTGTTTAAAATCTCCAGCAGCTCTGTTGTGTCTGATCCACTCATAACAGAGCAACAGCCACTAACACACCACCACCATGTCAATGTCACTGCAATGCTAAGATCCACCAAAAAAGTAATTCCTGCTCTGTGTTGGTCATGTGGGGATCCTGAACACTGAAGATCATAGTGAAAGGAGGCTTACAAAATATACAGAGAAACAGATGAACTACAGTCTGTAAATGTAGAACTACAAAGTGCACCTATATGCTCAGTGGAGCTGATACAATGGACAATGACTGTAGACAGGGGCGTTGTAGTGGGGGGAAATTTTTATTTTCCTTTAAATATTAAAAATAATAATATTTAATAATAGGGGGAAGGGCCCTGGGCATTGCTTGTGCATATGGCCCAGAATTTGGTGCTACGCCCCTGAGTGTAGATACAAGGTATGTGAAACTAATGAAGCAACCAGTGAGTGTTATTACATATTATCTTCTACAGAAAAAAAAGTTACATCTTAAGTTTTATTTTCTTCTAATATGTTACATTTTAACCGCGACCCTGATGAGGATTAAGCGGGTGTGATAATGAATGAATGAATGAATGTTACATTTTATAAATAAATAGAAACTGCATACACACACACAGTATATAGATAACATATACATATATAGGCATGCATGCATACATACACAAATACTGTATATACATATATGCATATATGCACACATACATGCACACATACTGTGTATATATGGGGATAATAATTTAT
>BRDA01082004.1:0-11745 GCA_036984385.1 Crenuchus spilurus | reverse complement strand
AGGCGGTTACTATGGGCCACAAGGCCGTTGCTATGGGCCACAAGGCCGTTGCTATGGCACCCAAGGCCGTTGCTATGGGCCACAAGGCGGTTGCTATGTTACCCAAGGCCGTTGCTGTGGGCCACAAGGCCGTTGCTATGGCACCCTAGGCCGTTTCTATGGCACCCAAGGCCGTTGCTATGGGCCACAAGGCCGTTGCTATGGCACCCAAGGCCGTTGCTATGGGCCACAAGGCCGTTGCTATGGCACCCAAGACCGTTGCTATGGCAGCCAAGGCCGTTGCTATGGCACCCAAGGCCGTTGCTATGGGCCACAAGGCTGTTGCTATGGCACCCAAGACCCTTGCTATGGCACCCAAGGCCGTTGCTATGGCACCCAAGGCCGTTGCTAAGGGCCCCAAGGCCGTTGCTACGGGCCCCAAGGCCGTTGCTATGGAACCCAATGCGGTTGCTATGGCACCCAATGCGGTTGCTATGGCACCCAAGGCGGTTGCTATGGTACACAAGGCCGTTGCTATGGCACCCAAGGCCGTTGCTATGGCCACAAGGCTGTTGCTATGTTACCCAAGGCCGTTGTTATGGGCCACAAGGCCGTTGCTATGGCACCCAAGGCCGTTGCTATGGCACACAAGGCCGTTGCTATAGGCCACAAGGCCGTTGCTATGGGCCACAAGGCCGTTGCTATGGCACCCAAGGCGTTGCTATGGTACCCAAGGCCGTTGCTATGGCACCCAAGGCCGTTGCTATGGGCCGCAAGGCGGTTGCTATGGGCCGCAAGGCGGTTGCTATGGGCCCCAAGGCGGTTGCTATGGCACCCAAGGCAGTTGCTATGGGACCTAAGGCAGTTGCCATGTCTCTATGTGAAAATGAATGGGAAGAACGAGGGATGAAAAGATGACAAAAAGAGAAGTGTGGGTCAGTATGGCCCTGCACTACAGCTCTGTTATCTGTCCTGATGGAGTACATGAATGTTGGTGGCTGTTGGGACACAGAAACTCTGTGGCTTGAGTGTATGTGAAAATGAATGGAAGTCAGTGGGAGGAACGAGGGAAGAAAAGATGACAAAAAAAGGAGTGCGGGTCAGTATGGCTCTGGACTAGAGCTCTGTTACCTGCCATGATGTAGTATATCAATTTTGGTTGTTGTCGTGCAAATGGAAGCCTGGAATTTGATATGGGTGAAAAGGAATGGAGGTTAATGGGACGAAAAAGGGATGGCAATAAAACGACAAATAAACGAGTGCGGGTCAAAACAACAGTGAATTTATGCTCAGGGGCCTGCCCTGATATAGTGTATCCGAAATGGTGCCAATCGGTCAAGCAGAAGTACAGTAGATGAGCATACATTTTTGCTCCCCATTCATTCTCTATGGGAAAAAAATCCCAGATTAAGGAAGTTTTTAGGAAAACCGTAAATCCGATCAAAATTCTGTGAACAAGCCCGGATCACACAATTGGACCGAACAATCTGGAGTTGGAACAGTGTCGATATCTCGAAAACTGCAGGACAAGAAGCGCGTCAAAAATCCGGCGGAAGAAGAAGAAGAAGAAGAAGAAGAAGAATATATGAAAAATCGAATAACAGTATATTGCGCATTGCTTTGCAATGCGCAATATAATAATATCAGAGGGACAGTTAACTGTAGGAATCAGGTATAAAGACTATTTAAACAAGAAAATAACATTTAAAACAGGCTGTTCTGTCACTGATACATGGGAAATGGTGGAGCTACACATCATACTGCAGCCAACCAGCAAGAGCACTAGACTATTAGTGACGTCACTGCTAACATCACCTGCACTTCAAACATGGTCACAGTATCTACAGCAGGATGTGCAGTGTGTCTACAGTCTGTACTACAGGAGTCTGTTAAAGAGCGCAGGAGAGTCTGTTCTCATTTTTAGTGCAGAGACACAAAACGTGCCAGAAAGAAAGAAAAGATGTGGAATTTAGAGTGACTGCAAATTCAAGAAAAATGTCCATTTGTTTGTAAACTGACACTCATAAAGTAAATAAATAAAAGTTATTGTGAGCGACTCGCAGGCTTCACAGCTCCTCTCTACCCCACCAGACCTTAACGCCCCCCTCCAGCAGTACTACAGCTGAGGGAACCAGCAATTCCACACTTGACCACAGGAGGTCTCCCTCCTCTACCTTCTAGCCATCAACATGGTTACCAGGGCAGCTCAGATAGACTAGACTTCAGTCAGCTCAGGTTCAAAATCCCACCCATCATCCTCCTGTTTGTGTGGCATTTTAGCTCATCTCAGTAAAGTAACTCTGTGTTTGAGTGAAGTTATGTCATGTTTGTGTTTGTCTGTTCACAGATAAGTTTATTGTCAATGCAACAAGTTCAACTAAATTTAAGGCCCCAACCTCATTGTTGAGAGGGCAGCCATTACGGTGCCTGCCTTGAAAGAAAAGAAAAACAGAATACATGAGGGAGGAAGGTTAAGAAAAAAAACATGTAAACATGAAAAAAGCTCTTTGTGAAGCAGACATAACAGTGTGAGTAGCATGTGGAGGCATATGACATCAGAGGTAGGGGGTCAAAGTCTCTTCAATTTTGTTTGTTTAGGCCAAGTAAAAAAAAAAAATTGGTGATCATCCTTTTTCACCAAAATTTTGGGTCGGGGGGGAGGTGTTTTTTTTTTGTTTTTTTTTTTTGTGTTGTGGCGGCTTTTGGGGGTGTCGGCCAATCAAATGGCTGCGTGTCGTACGGTATTTGCATAAAGTTCTCTTGTGTGTTTATGGGGTCTATTTTGTAATTATTTGGGGTCTTTAAGAGGAGATTTTTGTATGTGTAATGATTGTTAGTTGTAGTCTAGTCTCTATGAGTTATTTTTAGTGTGTTTTAGTTAAGTTACCGTTAATGTGTGTCTTAGTCAGTTATTCTGTCTTATTTATAGAACCGGCCCTCCGTCTGCTTCTCTGTGTGTGAGTCTGCGCGCACGCTGCGATAATAGTTATTATAATATATTACAGTTAGTTAAAATAATCCATTGTATTTTATTTCATTAGATAACAGGGAAATGAAACGAATTTTATTGGCCGACTGCAGTGTTTTTACGATGCTGGCCACTGCAAAAGCCATGATTTGCATCACAAAAACGACCGGCCATTGGTATTGACAGTTAAGTGTACTGATTTGGGATCATGTCATTGGAAGCATGCAAAATGTAAATGATTCTAGGCCAGACTACGGTGTTTGGCGCGTTTTTTTGTGTTAAAAAAAAAACGGTCGGGTGCTTTTTAGAGGGTCGGGCGGGGATGATCACCAATTCTTTTTTTTTACTTGGCCTTATAAGCACATTTAAAATAGCCGAAGCTGACCAAAAGTGCTGTACAAACTGAGTATAAAATAAAATAAAATAGTAGTAAAAATAAATATAAATTGTAAGATAACAGTAAGACCTTAAGATAATAAAATAGTTGATAAAATAGTTAAGAAATGTATAAACCATAAAACTAGTTTATACAAAGGCCAGCGAGAACAGATATGTCTTTAGACCAGATTTAAACTGTTCAATAATGGACATATATCTGATGGTAGAGAGTTCCACAGGGTCGGAGCAACAACAGAGAATGCCCGATCACCCTTGCGCTTTAAACGAGAGTGAGGGATTTTCAGCAGCAATTTATTGGAAGACCGGAGAGATCTCTGCACGGTATAAGGGCTTATCATTTCAGAAATGCACTGTGGAGCCAAACCATGGAGAGCCTTAAAAACGAGCAATAAAACTTTAAACTGAATCCTGTACCTGATGGGAAGCCAGTGTAATTAAGCCAAGATTGGAGCGATGTGTAGACGTTTCTTAGTGCCTGTGAGAAGTCTAGCCGCTACATTTTGAATGAGCTGGAGACATGCTACAGATGACTGATTAACCCCCATATAAAGGGAATTACAGCAATCAAGACGAGATGTGATAAAAGCATGAATAACAATCTCAAGATTCCTACATGATAAAATCTGTTTAAGGTTTGTGATGCGTCTTAGTTGAAAAAAGCTTGTTTTAAAGAAAGAGTTAATTTGTTTGTCAAATTTCAGGGCTGGATCAAAAATGACTCCTAGATTTTTTACACACTGGGATAAATTATGAAAGAGACATCTCAGGTTGTCACTGATAGGTTGGGTATTTATTGAAAGGCTGATAAGGATAACCTCGGTCTTGCTTTCATTTAGCTCAAGGAAATTTTTAGTTAGACAGAGCTTAACTTCTGTCTTACATTCAGACATTATGTTTAAAAAGGTAGTGTCCCCATGTTTCAGAGGTAAATATAGCTGAGTGTCATCAGCATAGCAATGGTAGGAAATTCCAATATTTCTGAAAAATTAGGCACCAGGAAACCAGATTTAATGAAAATAAAATAGGACCCAAGATAGAACTCTGTGGTATGCCCGTAATAATAGGAGCTGAGGGGGGAGCATAAAAATGGGCAAAAACCTGGAAATAATTTTAAAAAAGATTACTCGTTACTGGAAAAAATGGTCAGATTAGAGTAACGCGGCATTACTGACATCACTGTTGGCAACCTTCTACAATTCAGTAAAGTCCCAGTCAAAGTATACTTGCAGACAAAGATTCAAAGCCCTAGTGGTGCTTTAAGTCTAGAGCTCAGCTCAGCAGTGTCCTCTACTACCACTACTGTCCAAGGGTTTCCAGCCACAGTCAGACATTCAACAGCATTTTGTCAGGACTGTCTTTCATGTCAGTCCTCCACTAAAGTGTCATGTTCTGCTGTTGACTCACTGACCTGCCCAAACTCTCGTGTCTCTTCACAGCTCAATCCTGCCATAAACATCCACCAGGGTCCCAGTCCTGATGTTCTACCCATGGTGGTCATGTCCCAAACCTGGGTGTCTTCTCCCAAGCCCCACCCAAGAATCTACAGTTATCGTCCACCTCTTAAGTTGTCTTAAGACTCTAGAAGTGCCATTACACTGATCTTTATGTTCTGAACTGTAGATCTGTAACAGTGATGTTGTGTCTAAATGTTTACTAATTAATAAAGTGAATAAATTGTCAGTAAATACCTCAGTCCAAATGTCCTGCTCCACGTCAAACTTTCACTTTGACTCTAATCCAGTTAGGTCCAGGTTATTATCAACACATAAAGTTCTGGGTGTGGTTGCGAGTGGAGTTTATGTAGCTCGACCAATCACAGCACATCACACGTCTCAATGAGATTAAAGTAAAACACAGTAACTAAGCAGTGTGAACAGTCTGCAGTGAGTGTTTTGTTTGTATTTGTATATAAATCATGGTTCTCCTCATCACAGTGAGTCAGTTTAAATACAGTGTAGTATATTTAGATCACAGTACAGTAATACATTTATAATCACAGGTAATTAAATTAAACAGTTGGCTCCTGGACTTCCTGGTGGTCAAGATAGACAACATCACCTCATCAAAGGCGCCCCCAGACAATTTTCATAGGAGTGGCCAGATGGGGCCACTGAAAAGTTTGGGGTGGCACAGTAATAATAATAATAATAATAATAATAATAATAATAATAATAATAATAATACATTTAATTTATGGGCGCCTTTCAAAGCACTGAAGGACACCTTACAGAACACAAACACATTTAAATACAAATTACGGATAGGACAGTTTGAAATATGTCTTAAGGGATGTTCAGAAACTAGAAAATGACTGAATGGTACGAATGTCGAGAGGCAGAGAGTTCCAAAGATGTGGGGCTGAGTAGCTGAACGCTCGAGCCCCCACAGTAGACAGACGGACCCAAGGAGAGGATAATTGAAAAGAAGAAGTAGACCTAAGAGTACACGATGGAGTGTAGGGATGTAGTAGATCAGAACGATATGAAGATGCCAAATCATGGAGAGCTTTAAATGTAAGGAGGAAGATTTTGAATTGTATGCGATACTTAACAGGAAGCCAGTGAAGTTGCTTTAGAATAGGAGTTACATGTTGAGTGGACGGACAGTACGAGCAGCAGAGTTCTGAACCATGTAGTTTTGTGAGGTAAAGGAGTTGCAATAATCGATCCTAGATGTGACCAGGCCATGAACAAGAAGAGCAGCAGCGTTTGGGGAAGGAATGGACGTTTTTCGTAAGTGGAAATGGGCGGATCTTGTGATATTATTAATATGTGTGTGAAATTAAAGATTGTAACTCTAAGTCATAAGTGACTTTCATGAATTCTGTTATGCTATTGCGGAATATAGACTAGTCAAGACTATAGATAGAACATAGACTACAAGAGTTAAGGAACTGCATACTGATATACTTGTGTTTCTGATTTTACAGTTAATATTAAAAATTATCTGACATCCATAAACTAATATGGTACAATTATCATTTTACTGTACAACAACAGATTCCATGAAAAATACTTCATATGTGGCTGTTTGGGCCCCTCTGCTCTTGACTGAGATACATCTAGGACAAAACAACAGGAGGACAAATCAGTCATACTCATTCTAAAATAATAATAATAATAATAATAATAATAATAATAATAATAATAATAATAATAAGTAGTTAGCCCCTCTCCATAGTAATTACAGATTATATGTGTAATATAGGCCTATAAACGCTTTTATTTAGACTATTCATATATAATATAAGGCTTTATTGGATTTTGTCATGTTGTATAGCTCAGTGTAGATGTGCTATAACTCTACATTTATACAGAAAACATTTCATTATTAGCAGTTCCCAGTGTAACTTCACGTGTTGGCCCAGGAACAGCTTTAGCAGAGTCCTGCCTTGTCTGGCATCTTCTGGGAGGGTTGTTGCTGACCTTCCTGCACTTTACTCCAAAGCTGTTGTCTGACCTGCACTGTACTATTACAGTCTATCCCTGTATTTCTGCATCTGTTCTGTCATATTCTCTCTCTCTCTCTGTTTCTCTCTCTCTCTCTTTGTCTCTTTCTCTCTCTCTTGCTCTCTCTCTCTCTCTCTCTCTTTTGCATGGTCTTCATCCTCACTGATGTTAACATTTTCCTCTCCTGCACTTTTTCCTCTTAAAGGAAAAATAAATGTCTGTGGACTTTCTCTTCATCGTCGGCAAATGACACATCACAGTGGCTAATCGTAGCGATTATGCTAATGCTATTGGCTAATGCTAGCTAATTCAATACAGTAAAAAAAAAAAAGAGTTTACCGACTGTGAGAATATATTTTTATGTTTTACTCTAAGTCAGTATTGTATGACTTACCTGTTAGCAGTTTGGTGGCCTTTCAGGCTTCCAGTGAAGCACCAGACATACACGCCTGCACATGTCTAATGTTGTAGCAGCATTAAGGGGTGGGGTCAGGTGATACAGCGACATCGATGGGCTTCCTGCAGTTATTATTTTTCTTTCACGTCATGAATTATTATAAAAATATAAATTATGCACTCTAATATAATAAACATCCGATAGAAGCATATTATGCAGAACATTATACATATGCAACTTGATAACAACATAATGCAGTTTAATTCTCCATGGGGGGCACTGGGGGTGGCCATCGATCTTATAGGGGTGGCCTGACATGGACTGAACACACCACACAGGTGGTGAAAAAGCACAGCAGCACCTCTTCTATTTGTACCTCAGACGTTTGGAATGAACCCCCATAGCCTCAGAACTTTCTACGCAGGTGCTGTGGAGAGTGTACTAACAGGGTCCATCATCAGCTGGTATGGGAACTGCACTGCAGAGAGTGGTGCAAACAGCCCAGCACATCACCAGGGATCAACTCCCAAACCTCCTGGACTTATACACCAGCCGCTGCCTGAGGAAGACCAGCAGGATCCTAAAAGTCTCCACCCACCCAAACCACTGTCTGTTCTCACAGCTGCCGAGTGGCAGGAGGTACAGACAGAGTTGCCAGGTTCGTGGTTTTCATGCCAAATTGGGCTTGTTTGAAAAGCTAGTTGCGGGTGAAAATTCAAGGGTGGCAGGGTGAGTTTTATTGGGCTACTTTAATAAATTACCGCGGCCGCCCAAAAAAAAAAAAAAGTGGGTGTTGCCTAGGATATTACTTCAACACGGCGAGCAAACGCTTATAAGTCAGCACTAAGGAAGTTTGAGTACAACAGTAACAACGAAGACAACATAACAATATAAGGAAAGAGCCTGAAAAGCAGAGAAATATAGAAAGAGAGAGAGAAGGTGAAGAGAAAACAGTCACTAGCTAATATCCCAGGTAGGGGTGTCATAGTGGGGGGGGGGGGGAGTGGCACTGAGTTACCAGGGCCCCAAGTGTGGAGAGGGCCCTTGAGGAGTCTGGAATTTTATTTTCCTTAAAAAAAATAAAATAAAAAAAATTATAATAGGGGGTGGGGCCTTGGGCACTGCTTGTGAATAGGGTCCAAAATTTAAAGGTAAATGAGGAAATACGGGTATTGCAAGCACTGGGATAAAGAAAAAGGTTTGATGGACTGATAATAAATCCCTTATAAACAAAATATTAAGTCGTACACTCATAGCTGTTTTGCCATTTGATTCAAATGTGTGACAGACATATGTTTTGGTCTAGTTTAAGCTTCTGAAGACTGACTTTGGGCTGGATATTTTGGTTGGACCTGACAACCCTGGGTACAGAAGCATAAAGTCTAGAACCAGCCGGTTCCGTGACAGCTTTTTCCCCAGGCCATCAGGCTACTGAACAACCAGTAGTACTGTCCTGTCATCTCAGTCATCATCCCCCTTTTACTTGGGGATTTCACATCGTGAAAGGTGATGTGACAATAAAGTTGATTTGATTTGAATATAAAAATAAACTTATCTTTTATAAACAAACGATTCAAACTGAATATGAAAAATAGTTACACACTCCAGTGACAAACACAAACTGAAACTGATCAATAACGTATATCTGTATCATGCATTGTGCTCCCAGACAAGTGTTTGGATTTGATGTGACTTACAGAACGCTGACATCAGCCAGAAGTGTTTCTGTTCTAATGAGTTCTGACCTCCTGTTGTTACCTTCAGATAACCAGCAGCACCAGTTGTTTTGGTCATCTGTTATCTACTGCAGTGATATAGATTTGTGACCTTTGCCCACACCTGACTTATTTGCGAACATCTAGAATTTAAATGTAACCCCTCTTTTCCTGTTTAACCTCTGTTTTCCTGTCTAAGTAATATAAGACTGGGGGATATGCTAATCCATCACAACACCCCTTATTTCCACTTTGCAGTTGAATTTCTCCAATTATTTGGACTTTTTTAATCTCAGATAACTTGTCAATCCTACATTACCCACATGGGGGCGCACTGTTGATTTGGTCATTATGGACTTTGCTTTTGTAGAAAATATGATCTGGGTGTGTCTGATCATAAAGCTGTTTTACTGAACTTTAAACCTTAAACCTCCTTCATTCAGTCCAGTGAACATCTCTGCCATATGATCTTTTCTCACCACTGTAATAGTGATAATAAACCAGTGTGATAAACTCTCTCCAGGCTGCCCATTTTCCACGTCACCATAATCAGACCACTTCTCACAGAACCACACAGTAAATCTGCCAGTGTTAAATCAACACTATTAGAGTTCATTTAACACTAAGAGTGTTACATTTTGACACTCTCAGTGTTAATTTAACTCTAATAGTGTTGATTTAACACTGACAGATTTACTGTGCAGCCTGCATCCTGACATTTAGCAAATTAAAGATATTCCGTCTGAACTGCGCTCTGCTCACGGCACAGAATCAGCTTTGGTTGGTCAGAAATGACCTGCAGACGGCAGTTGATGCTGGCTCACCTTCCCTTCTTATCCTCCTTGATTGTCTTCTGCATTCAACACTGTTGACCATGATATACTCTTCAAACAGCTATATCACACCACAGACACTGCCTTTACCAGGTTTCAATCTGATCTCATGCACAAGACAATGGAAATAAAAGGAACCATTACATTACATTACATTTAGCGGACGCTTTTATCCAAAGCGACTTACAATAATATAAAAGTACAAATGCGAAAAATACTAAAGTTAAATAATTAACATTTGGATATCGAATGCTGAGTGCATATCAGTACTCATGGGGAGTATTTGGGATCACTAGAGCAGGTAGAGAGGAGTTTCTTGAAACCAGTGAGGGACACCTCTGCTCTAGTGGTCAGAGGTGTCCCTCACTGGTTTCAAGAAACTCCTAAAATCCGAGCTCTTCAAAGAGCACCTGCTCTAGTGATCCCACATGTGAACCAGACACCCACTGTGACCTGCAGAGTCCCCCAAGGGTCAGATTTTGGCTTCCTATGACTATGACCCTCCTTACGGTTCACCTGGCCAACCTCAATCGCTCCAGTCTACAAACTTAAACTGCCTCCTCTCTGCCAAAACTAAAGTCAGCACCATGGGGGACCAGTTTCTGTACTGTTTAGCAAAACTTGACTCTTAATGAATCTGTCAGTGGCTGCTATCTTGAAATCATTCACATTTGTTTCTCTGTGTTGTATAGAGATGCATTTGCTTTGTAGCAATTTCAGATTTGATGTGTGTAAGTGTGTGTGTGTGTGTGTTAGGACAGATTCTGTAGAAGGACAGAGTGCCAGCTGACCAGTCCAGACACACTCATACTGTTCTAAAGCCAGAGGGATGAACGGAGAGATTGTGATATGATCAGTGTTATTGTCAGTCACCAGTAGGTAGTTATGGTGATGACTGTGTAAGCAGGACTTGAACACTTACCTGTATGAAAAGAGGTTGTGAGTGATGTGTGTAAAAGCCCACAATGAGTAAAAGAGTCAGTATTCACCCTCTTCACAAATCCCAGAATGCACTGCGCAACCAGCAATATCCAGTTCACCATTTTCTCTTGTTTATGTCTGTGCCGACTACACTACATACACTGTTTACAACTTTATTTGGTAAGTAAACACTTACGTGATATCTACTAGCTTTTGTAACTATATACAGATAATATTTATTTTGATATTAAACATCATATCTTGTTGTGTTAACTTGTGTTTTCAGTTTATGCAGTGAGTTTTTAGTGTAAACACGCTGTTGCAAGCTATCAATTCAATGTAGGCCAGTGTGGCAAGCAGCGTGATAGTGTAGCTTAGTATTGGTAGCATGGTGAACTGGTGAACCGGATGTTGCCGGTTGCGCGGTGCATTCTGGGATTTGTGAAGAGGGTGAATAACCACTTATGTGCTAAGCGGAGGATCCACGTGAGGCATAAGAGGAGGGGTGGTTAGATAATGTGAAGTACCTGTAGAAAAGGGCGATGCAGCTGTAAAGAGATGGTGAAGTCTACCGAAAGAATAAAGAATAGAGTCATAAGAGTAACTGTGTACCTGAGCATTACCCCTGTAGAAGTTGGTTTAGTCCAGGGCGGGGTTAAGTGGGTATAAAAGTCCTGTTAAGGAGCAGTGAAGGAGATTTAAGTGGGAAGACCCTGTATGCTGTGGCTTTAAAGGTTAAAAATATGGGGTCTCTAAGACAGGTAAGAGAACACAGGTGGCAAGGGGTGTTAGCCGGGCATAGCATGGCTGGTTTTAGGTGGAGGGTACTATATAAATGACCTGTCCCAAAAAGAACGGGAGACCTCCAGTGGAGAATAATTCATGGTGTCTTGGCTACAAACCAACATGTTGTGCACTTTAACCCGAGTGTGGATGAGGGCTGTCTGTTTTGTGGGGAGCCTGAGGATGTGGAGCTTGTGTTTACTAAATGTACACGCCTGGATGAACTGTTCGGACTGTTGAGGGGTCTGTGTGAGAATCTGGGAGTAGATTTCACAACAGATGTGTTTATATTAGGCCCATA
>BRDA01081999.1:33659-44386 GCA_036984385.1 Crenuchus spilurus | reverse complement strand
ACCATCTGTACATACACACACACACACACACACACACATACTTGTGGACAGGTGGGTAGAAAAATAATAATAGAATAAAATAATATTAAAGTGTGGCCATCGAGTGTGAGATAGAAGCACTATAAAGATAAAACAGAATGTACAGGGGTTAGACAATGAAACTGAAACAGCTGTCATTTTAGTGTGGGAGGTTTCATGGCTAAATTGGACCAGTCTGGTGGCCAATCTTCATTAATGTCACATTGCACCAGTAAGAGCAGAGTGTGAAGGTTCAGTTAGCAGGTAAGAGCACAGTTATATAGTATATTACAATGCACACAACATTATGATGACATACCAGAGTTCAAAAGAGGACAAATTGTTGGTGCACGTCTTGCTGGCGCATCTGTGACCAAGACAGCAAGTCTTTGTGTCTAAATATTATTGAGCCACTTTGGGGTGTTTTGGAGGAGCGAGTCAGGAAACGGTTTCCTCCACCAGCATCACGTAGTGACCTGACCACTATCCTGCAAGAAGAATGGCTTAAAATCCCTCTGACCACTGTGCAGGACTTGTATATGTCATTCCCAAGACGAACTGATGCTGTATTGGCCGCAAAAGGAGGCTCTACACCTACTAATAAATTATTGTGGTCTAAAACCAGCTGTTTCAGTTTCGTTGTCTAACCCCTGTATATGTAGTGGGATGTTGTGCATGTAAATACAGAACATTTTGGGTATCATAACCTGACTTATGTGCTGTGATGAACAATGACGCTATGGTGATGTGATATACTGACATGCATCAGCTACACTTAAACCCTTTTGTTTAAAACCTACACTTAAAACTCTGTATATCACTCTGCATTAAGACTCATCATTGCTGACCCTTACAGCACACATCACTCTTTACTGTATGAAAAGGCTGGTTGATCATCATTAGCTGTATGTAGGGAAATACACTGGTTTATTTTTTAATCTATATAGCTCTCACTGGTCATATGCCACTGTATATCACAGCGTGCTTGAAGAAAATAGCACAAATTACAAGACTCATTCCAGTGATTGGATCACCCTTCATGTACCAAGTTTTTAGTGAACTGGGAAAATCTACTTTTAGCTTCACTTTTAGCTGGAACTCACTGAAGGAAACTCTAAAGCTCCGCTCACTGGAGTCACTTCATCATTTTAAACTCTTAGTCTCTAAGCACCTCCAATTAGCTGGTCACTGTTTTACTTAATTCCTTATTTAATTTAGTTTCTTATGCATCTTATTCAGGTCTGTTTTAGTTGTTCTTTTACTTTATTTTAGCTACTTCTCTATTTATTCTTTTAATTTTAGTTATACTTATTTTTATTTTATTATATTATTATTGTAAATGGTTTATTTAAATTGATTTCTTTTTTAAGTCAAATTACCATTTTCATTTTTTTTAAATCTCGTCTATAATTATACAGACTTTGTATAATCTAGACCTTGGCTACATTGTAAATGAGGGACACCATCAATGTACTCCCAAGTTTAAATAAATGTGATTGATTGATCAGTGTGATGATGTGGGGAAAGAAACTTGTTCTTTATTTTTATTTAAATATTTCTTTACTTTTCAATGGAACTGTAGATTATAGGTGACATTAAATGTGAAAAATGTTCTGAAATGACAAATTATACATCACAAAATTATAAATCACAAAAACCTGGGATTTTAACTGGGGTGCCCAAACATTTATATGGTAGTGTAAATAAACCATGTATAGATTGCACTTCTTGATAAATACACGCTTGTAAAAACTATATTACCTACATAGTCTGCAAAAGTGACTGTTTTATTATTTATTTTTTTTATTTCAGCAATTTGTGTTGGTCCTCTAGTCCTGACACTGTTGGCTGGTTGGTGCACTATTTTCACTTCATTAGTGACACTGAGGTCTTTAACATGAGCAGCTCTACTGTGTCTGATCCACTCGATCAATCTACCACATCAGGTGGTTTACCAAAGTGTAACCACCTCATGGTGAACTTGAATAAAAATCTGCCATGTGCTTCAGTGAAAATGCCACTAGGTGGCAGTATCTCTCTAATTTCCGCACTACGGAGATGAGCGTAAGAGCTCCACATAGCAAGAGTACATGAACACCAGAGGGTGCAGTGGAGACGCTGTTGGTCGTAAAAAGAATTAAGTCACACCAAACCATCAACAGAGTGAAGTGAACTTCATAGGAACAATTGTAAAAATACAGCAGTGATTTTATTAAATATTCATCAGCTCTCACTAAGCTAGGAATGATCTCGCTAACCTTTTTAATTTATTCTTAAACCAGAGGGATGTTGATGCCAAATTGGAAAATAAGAATATTAATAGAATTCATAGAAAATACCATGTTAAGAATTACTTTAAATTGTGGGGAATCGAACTTATTTACGTTGGTTGGTTGTCAGTTACTGATTTAATGCTGTTATAATTGATAAATACTGATGTTTTAAGGCTGCAGCTGTGAATCGTACAATCATATAATGCTCCATTTATTGGACAAAATGTTTACAATGTGGTGTGCACATCTATCAATGGTGATCAAAAGCTTCTGAAATTGCTAACATTTGAGGGGATGGGTGTAATGTTAAGAGAGAATACATGTCACATGCTCCCGTGTTACCTGTGACTTATGTAGGCCTACAGCCTGTGAACGTTAACACTAGTGTAACATTAAAATCACTTTCTGCTTTGGTTTTGTTGACTGTCCTGTGCAGTCTTCTTTCCACATATTTAGCTGGTGCCAGTTTCTAACCACAGCCACCAAAATCTGAGAACACCAAGATGTTCTTTCTGAAAATACAGCTGAAGTCTGTGGCTTTGAAATGCCTCCCTGGAAACAATAGCAAAGCAACCCACAGTACCTAATTAAAGATGCCCAGACAAAGAGCAAATAAGAAACATCAAAGGACTTGACAGAAGCAGAATTCTGTAGCTTTTGCAATAAAAAGGCCTTTGATCATTCTCCCTAGGGTCGTCAGTGGACTACAAGGCTTTCTTAGTGGCCAAAATAGGAATGTTCTTGTAAAGTAATTGACTAGCCTGATGCTCTAGTAAACTAATGCTTAAATGAGTGGTGAATTAAATAGATACCCCAAGTCTCTAACATTGTACTAGACATTTAGATTTTATGCAGCCAAAAGTGGTATTACAATTTTTATTTGGCAGGTTGGTAGAAATGTGTCCATTCTTGCCTAATGATCAAATCCATCCGACAGTTTACTTGGGAGGGGGAATAATGTTCAGGGAAAAGTGCAAACATGAAGCCTTGTGCTTTACTATTTCTAAGAAATTTGGCTCTGCAGGCTTTGCTTCTCGTGTTTTGTGCACGTCACTGATGTGACACTTCCATCAACACCCCATGAAGCGTATAATCACAGAGCAAACCAACACCCAAACCACTGACACAAAGCAGTGCACCGTTAAAGAAGGCTGCTGTGGCAGGTTTTAGATTGAACTGTAATCTGATGTTAATTAATCCAGTGGATTGACTGGCATTTCCCTCAGATAATGAAGAGTCAATCTCTGTCAGTGCTGTCACTGAGGTGCCTCTGGGCTCTCACCCACACTGATACGATAAGCTACTTCAGCTACTTGACCAATTTAATTTGGATTAATTTTTCATAAACTACCAGCGATGAGCCGTAATCTTGGATTGGCCTAGAAACGGACAGTAAAACCGTTAGCCTCTAATTAAGATGCAGCTGCTAAATACTCATCCCTATCCCTCCTCTGATCTCTCAATGATCCTCTCAATTTAGCTTCAATGTGCCACATCTAGCAAGTGAATTTATTAGGGGTGGATATGCATGCCAACAGAACCTGGTGCATAATTTGAATTAAATCCAGTGACTCATTCGGATCAAATCCATACTTTACATTTACATAAAGTGAGCTTTAAGAGTGAGAGAAAAGAGATCAAATGTTTTTCATCTGGAAAGAAAATGCAAAACCTTACACAAAGAAGCAAAGTGTTAAAGTCTGTGTTTAAAAACATTGGGCAGGGAGACAAAAAAAAAACAGAAGCCTCAAATAAAAATGTCTAAAATTATATGCATGTGAATAATCCTTTATTCCACAAAAAAAATAAAATAAAAATCTTAACCGGAGTGAATACATTCATCCTCTCTAAGTTAAAGTAACTCATAAGTGATTAGACAACAAACTGGGGTATGGTGATCTAGAAACAATGCTGACCTGATTAAAACATCATTAAAACACAAAGGAAAAAGAGGCATTGCTCTGATCTTAACATTGTTAAAGCACAAAGGAAAATAAGCCATTTCCCAATGCACTTTATTCTCATCTTTACAGATAATGCAGGTTTCTGATTTTCTGTACACAATGATGTCTCAGATGTAGTCTAAGCCCAGGTAAATATAAACTACAAACATAATAAATGCAGTCAGCAGTGTTGGTTAATGTTGATTTCCATTGCTGCTGTGTGTTGAAGACTGGGACACAGTTGCATTCATTGTTCAGTGAGCTTTTCCTCACAGTCCAACCCACCGACAGCAATGAATGTTGATTGTGACCTTTGATGAAGTTCTTCAAGCTACAAGTTCTCAGAAGTCGTTTGAGGATGAAGGCAACGCCGGAGAACCAGACCCTCAGTGTTTTAGGCCATACAGCAGATCAGTGTGTGTGGGAGTGAACAGAGTGGTCAGGGCTTGGCCACGAGGTACAATCAACGGTCGATGGTTTTTTCAATTTAGCTCAAACTCACCGACAGCGTTGAATGTTCACCGAGGCAAACGAGGACCTGATGGTGAAGCAATGTGACAGTCTACTCTGAGGCCACAGCAGAGATGGCATTTTCAGATTGTAAGAAGCATCCTTTATGTCTTTGCTCGAAGGAGGAGCCACCTATTTCTCCACCCTCCAGCCCGGTTTGTGGTTAAATTTATCATCATTGTATCTAATTTGCACAATACTAAAGGAATTTCAAACATTTTATCATAGGATTGTAAAACAATGAGGAGAAAAAGCAGCCATGTTGTACCGGCTATATAAAGGGCTGTCAACTAGTCAAATGTGCATTCTCTCAATGTCAGGACACATTAAACATAGATTATAGACACGTGCATGCATGCACACACACAAAGGTGCTGGAGAGATGACAACCAGTGGACTATGTATTTGTGGCTCAGAGCTGGAGAGTTGGCTGAAGATCTAAAGATCTGGCCTTAATCCAAGTGACAGCATTCACTGTGCTGCAGGGAGAGAGGAGGGAAAACAGAGAAAGGTGGGGGGCGGTTGAGAAAGAATGTATGTTTCAAAAAGAGGTAGAACACTACATTTCCAACATACCAGTGGATTGGACCAAACTGATCACAGCATATTATAATTGCTACATATGCTGCAATCTGAAATCTGTAAAAATAAAATCTGTAAATGACTGCAGTTTGAAAAAAGCAAGTGAGAAGTCATTGGTGCTGGTCAGTATTGTTAAGATTCAATCACAATAATTTTTAACATATTTACTGTGCTACAAGAAAATCTCACCAACCAAACACTGAAGCTTTTATGATTGGATGGTGATGTTCACAGGCTTTTAAAGTATCACCAAAGGGAGCCTTCTATAGTAGTGTAAACAACCAGAGTACCAGAAAAGGGACATTTTAATCGCATTCTGAAGTATCTACAAACACTGTAGTTAACATTTATTATCTATGAAAACCACTAAAACTAAACATCAATACTGTTGTGTGATGCTAATACTGGTATAGATGATAATCCCAGCACAATGAGTGGTACATAAACAAGTACACAAAAGCTTTACAACAGACAAGAGTGTAAAGGTGAAATAGACTGTAATTACACAGCTGCTGAAAGAAAGCAGCAGTTCACCTGGTTTCTGGTGAGGAGGTGTTTACTGTTTCTCTGTGAGGTAGAATTAACCAGTGTTTCCCTTCAGGTGTAGGTGCGATGTCCTGCAGGAGTTAGCCTGCCACTCTTCCCAAAATACAGCAGTTGAGGCATCGTTTCATATTGCAGTGACTCTGAATAGACAAACACATAAAGAAAGAAAGACAGCAGAGAAAGGGGTTAAAATTTATCTGGGCATGAAACTGAATAGTATACGCCCTACCCATCCCCCCAACCCACTCACTCAATCTCTCTCTCTTTCTCTCTCTCTCTCTCTCTCTCTCTCTCTCTCTCTCTCACACACACACACACATCTCCCTTTGACTCAACTGATGCCCTCTTCTCTGCAACACCCGCTCTTTGATCTTGTGATTACAGTAATTGGGTCTGTAAGATCCTCACACTAGAGGTTTCTATGAGGACGAGAAGGGAGGACACACACACACATGCACACCCAGCAAAGTCGCTAATTGCATCCTTCAGTGATAAAGAAAAAAAATACACTTTATTTGCATTCAGAAACAAAATAACCTCTATACTGGGGTTCACAAGTCACCAATTTCGTACCCATGTATGCTTGCTCCATGTAGCCTAAATAGGCCACAAGACAGCCATGTTGTATGGAAGAGTTCATTTGAACCTCACATTGTGTGTGTTGACGCATGCATGGACAGCCCAGCTAAAGCGCACTGACCGATAGGTAGACTGCAGGCCTTTCAGAATGAAAGATGCAACTTGACAAGCCAGAACAGGACTGAGGACATATCGTCACGCTTCTTTAGCAATGGCAGCTCCTCAAAAACTCAGGAGATCATATATATAGGACATTTTATATCTACTATTAAGCAACAATGTTTATTATCTGTCAGCAAGAAATATGTTTTGTACTCCATCAATTCTTGGACACAATGCAATTTTTTGCTGTTACCATTTAATATTTTATGAATTGTCTAATACAAATAGTTCAAAATTATTCATTATTACACTTTCTCTCTATTACATATTAGGGGTGAAATAATTCCTCCAGTAATTAAGAGTTCCTCGATTACAAAAAACAATCAAGGAATTTTCTCTGCCTCGAGTAATTGTTTATTTAATTGTAAACAGTATTTCTCAGACTACTTTTGATGTGGCACAACGCACTTACGTCACCCACACAAAGGAAGAAGGAGGAGGTGAACATGTTTGCTTGAGGAGCGGGAAGATGGAAAAGGTGAGGGAAAACAATGACTATGAAAAAAAAAAATGCAATAAAAAAAAAAAAACAGAAAATGTTGAAAGTGTGGGAGCATTTTAGACTGAACAGCAAGAAGAAAACTGTAACATGTATTTGCTGCAACTCAGTCCTTGTATACCATAACAGCACATCTTCGATGCTGCAGCATCTTCTCCAAAGACACCCAGAATGGAGCAGAGGGCCTGATAATGTTAACGTAGTGCAAATCAGTGACATTAACGTTAATGTACCTTACTAACTTAACGTTAACCCTGCAGAGTGCTGTTTCTGTTAATAATGACTACTGTTGAAAGTGTGACTAGTTTATTACAATGGTGACAAGTATGCCCTTAAGGTCAACTTGACTTCAATCATCCATCCATCCATCCATCCATCCATTATCACACCCGCTTAATCCTTATCAGGGTCACGGTTAGTCCCCTACCCCCTCACTGGGGGCAGGGCAGGGCATTACACTATTCAACTAAGCCCAGGACAGGGCGCCAGTCTATTGCTGGGTGAAACACACACACACGTACCTACGGACAATTTTAGATTACCCAATTCAGCTGACCTCCATGTTTTTGGACTGTGGGAGGAAACCCACACAGACACGGGGAGAACATGGAAACTCCGCTCAGATGGGGACTCAAACCCAAGAACCCAGCACTGAGAGGCGAACGTACTAACCACTAAGTCACCATGACACCCCTTGACTTCAATCATGGTTTATTTAATCTGTAAAAAGACAGCACTGCATAGTAAAAAATTAAAATAAAAACATGATAAAGTTAGCTGAGCAGTTGTCAATGTTCTTGCCTGTTCTTGAAAGTCGCATAACATAAAGGCAAAGTTTATGCCTATTTTATTTATTAATGTCTTATATCTTTAATACAAGAAATAAGTTGTATATTTTTATTTGTTTTACTCATATTTATTTGTGTTTGCAATTGTAAATGTTTCCAGACAAGAAAAAAGTTTGTTACTATTAGAGCCTGACCGAAATATCGGCCGGCCGATAATTTGGCCAATAGGAGCAGAGCAAAACACTTGATTTCCTCGCCTGGAGGGCTGGGAACATTATGTAATTAACTCTGCTAATTCAGCAGAGGGTACCCGCAGACCAAGTCATGTTCAGGTCACGTCCATGCAGCCTGTTGATTGAGCAGCAACCCAGAGGAGACGCAGAATTCTGAGAGTGACTGAGAACTGTGCATAACACTGCTGACCTGGGCATCGTATATTTATCTATCTTAGGTTTATAAGTAGCTTGTGAAATAAACATCAGCAAAAGATTTCCACTCAACTCTCCAACCCACTTGCCTCAAGCTAAAAGCTTTAGCTACCTGCTAAACTAGCAAGATAAAATTTATGTGAGATAATTTAGCATATAACCTTGCTAAAATAAAACCTTAGCCAGAACAATGTAACACACAATGAAATACATCAGTTCTAAGTAATAACATTATCTTATCCGTAAATTAAATGCATCATTTGGCTGAAGTAAACTAATCTGATTGAACATGACCGAGAACACACTGCTGCTGCAGCTCAATATTAAAACACATTTCTAGTTTAATTTATAACATATAGTGGAGTGAATCATGAAAAGAAAAAACAACCAGTGCACTCGTAACCCTTGGGTGGGACCAGGTACAGTGGTATGTCAAATTGTTTGGCTTCACGTAATCACAGTACTGCGCCTCAAAGCGTATTTTAGCTCTATTTTCCAATATAAGGCAAAGAGACATGGGGAAGCGCTTAGCAGACTCTCCGCTGGTATCAGCGTAGAGTCTCGTGACCAGCTTGCATCAGTTGATTTCTGATCAGAACGTGGAGATCAGCAGAGTAGTGACATAGTCAGGCTTTATAGACTTCGGGCTCTTGCGCCTAAATCCAGGGTAAAGCACTCTTATCAACTTCATAAAAGATTCTAGTATATTCAGTCCCTCCTTGTGCCTGTGCATGTATCAATGGTAACGTGCAGGTGCTGTGCAGCCAGCGATTTTTTCTCATACGTTGTTGTGCGGACAGAGATAACAAAACAGCTAGATATGTTACCACTTACTTGTCAGTAACTTGTATGCTGCTTGTCCTGACTATCAGACATACAGCAGTATACATTAAACACACAAAAAATATATATTATGAATTAAGAGCTTGAATATATGTGACCCCACCAGGGAAAACCAGGCCAAAGTCACTGGGCAACTTATTGAGATATAGTGTCACTCACATTAGCGACAAAACTTAGCCACTCTGTATTGTTGCTGTAAATGAAAGATAACAGTCTCCGATATCTATCGGAGTACATCTTTTGATCAAAAACAAAACAAATTCACAAAAAAGTTGTTTTGAAAAAAAAAAAAAAAAAAAGAATGACTTTGACCTGGTTTTCCCTGGCGGGGTCACATGTTAAAATATTAGTAATTTTTGTGTTACATTATTTATTATTATGTTCAAATCAAGCACTGTTTGACTTTTGACAATTAAAGTATTTGAAACAAGTTATATGTTAAATCTTCATTTCCATTTATATGTATATAAAAGCAGGGTTCACGCTGGCCGCTCGCCACGTTGCCAATGGCAAACTCAGACAGCGTGTGGCGAGGAAAACTTGTCATCAGTACGCCACGCTGGCTAAAAGCAATTTTCTAACGCATGGCGAATTCAAATCACCACGAAAATCACAAAATCCGGCAATACTAGTGATGGGTCCGGCAACATCGATGCGTTGGCGCATGCGTCGAGCTCACAGAGCAAACCTTGTGTCGGTGCGCGTATCTGTTTCAGCAAGTCACATGACCAATACAGGAACTGTTTCGAAATGACACTGACGTGCCAAACTGTGTTTAAAAGGAAGCGCATCTGTCAATCGGATGCATCTGCCAAAAGAATCCCTGATCTTTTGCAGTACAACGTGTGTTATTCATCCAAAACTATGGAGCAGCCTCAAGGCAAAAGAAAGGTTTCCGCTGTGTGGGACCAATTTGATCTTATATCGGAAAATGAAGTTTTGTTTTAATTTTGTTGTTGTTTCATCTGCTTTCAGCCGCTCTGCTCCCAAACTCTGGAACACCCTCCCAACAGACATCCGTAACATAGATTCTCTTCCTCTTTAAAACTCACCTGTTCAAAATAGCCTATTCTATGTGATATCCACGGTATTGTCTCTTGTATGTTTTGTGTTCATTTAGTATGTTTTGTGTTCTTCTGTATGTTTTGCTAATTTTTTGTAAAGTGTCCTTGAGTGTTGTGAAAGGCGCGTATAAATAAAATGCATTATTATTATTATTTTTATTATTATTAATACAATATATAATATACAATAAAATACAATGATTTAAATATTATTATTGTTTAGACAAGGTCATCAAATCAGTCTGTCAACTAGGTTGCCTGTAGGGATTTTTAACGTCCACAGTATCAATACAGTTTTGCTATGTGTCGAAATGCTTCATGACGCCTCATCTACCCATCACTAGGCAATACTCCGCGAGCTGTCCGCCATCTTGAGTTTATCTGCTGCTCCGTAAACACCCGAAATAGTTCTACCGCCTGTCGAGCGCCTCATAACGGATCACTACCCATCTACTCCGCAGTACTTCGTAAAGCTGTGTATCGTTTTGACAT
>BRDA01081999.1:0-32440 GCA_036984385.1 Crenuchus spilurus | reverse complement strand
GCGGCCAGCCTACACGAGCGTCTTCGTCGTCTTCTCGTTTATTTTTTAAAAAACCCATATAAACACATTATGTAGCATATTAAAGTATACTGTATATTGGCCGGCTGACACGGATTAATCAGTGTTACATGTATTCTTATGGGGAAAATGCATCCAGCTAACGAGCAAACCAGCTAACGAGCTTGGCTCCTGCAAGGATTAAACTCGTAAGTAGGGTTACCACTGTACTCAATTAATGAAAGGAATTTTTAGTAGAATACTCGATTACTAAAATATTCAATAGCTGCAGCCCTTATGTGTAAGTGTGTGTGTATGTATATATATATAATTTATTTATTTTTTCTAATAACCCATTGTTCATTTTCATGACTGTTAAAACATTCCATTTGATACTCCTACCCTACTCAAATAGCACACATCATTAGAGTAGCCACAAAGTAATCAAGTGAGCTCCTGCCCACTGCCACATCTCAGTCAACACACTCGTTTCTGATATCAGATCAGAGGACCATGTTTTATAGACACAGGCAAATGGAAATAAACATTAGCAATATAAGACTGAAACCAGCCTTAGTGTTTGCTAAAGCTAAGTCGCTCAGTGCCACGCTACACATGACATGCTAATACATACTAATGTAGCCCATCAGATCATGAGTGTCTTGCCTCTCAGATGAGATTAGCTACACAGACTTAATGGATGATCTCTAAAGCAGAGTTGCTTCTCAGAGCTTATTCCACAACCCTTGTGTTTATATTCCCCCCCGAGTGAGAGGGAGCTACTGCGGAGAGCAGGGGGGGCTAATAGCCACGTGAATAATAGCATGGCTCATTATTCGTCTTCCACACAATCATTTTTCAGAGTTATTTATTGCTGGTTGATAAATGAGAACATCAATAGTCATCCATAACTGCAGAGGGCTCTCCTTGCTTCAACGTCACACAGCCTACAACCTATTTAGTATTTGCCAAGTAAAAAAACAACATAATAAGCAGATGGCAACATATCCTGTGTTACTCATATTACTGATCCTGCTATGGGTGCGGCTGTTACTGATATTAATAAACAACATTTTTCCTCACTTCAAAAATGTTCACAGCATAATCCATGTCTAAAGCACAGTGAACTCCAAAGATCATTCATTTTTTATATTTAACCCATGGCTAAACAAGACAAATACTTATAGTACTTAATGTGAAAATTGTATATTATGTAATCCAACATTACAAATTACATAAAGGTTCTTTCTTTATTAGTGTAGCAGAAGAGTTCCTGTCTGAGCAGGGTATCAACCTTTGTGGAGGATATAGCATTATCCACTACGTTAGTCACCTGAGAGTTTAAAAAATGAAATGTTAGGGAACAAACAATAATCATAAGCTTCAAACAGAATACAAAATTAGATCAATACATCAGCAGCAAATATACTGTGCACGCCTATAAAGTAAAGTAAATGGAAGGGTGTATATGACTAAAGTAAATGGGCATCATGACGAGCAGCTATTATTCTCGCATGAACAGCTCCTGCTGCAGTATCTCCTCCCTGCTCTATCCCATTCCTCTTCTCACTGAGCCCCTGTAGAGCGATGCACTTCTACATCTCAGTGGAGGAATAACGCAGCCAGTGGGTAGTCAATCACAAAAGTAACACAAACGGTTTGAGACGATGGCCCTTTTCAGGCTGGAACAGCACCATTACCCAAGCCCCACCATGGTTTGGAGCACGTGAGCCAGGCAGCCACTCTCTAATTGGACATTATAATTGCAGATGTGAATTAATAGGCCCAACATTGATAGTGTAAGCACATAAAACAAAAGATCCTCAAGCAGTAGGTTAAATGAGAACCAGACCCCGCGCAAAGGAGAAAGGAGGTTCTTTCCCATGGCAACCCCCAGCTGGGGCAGGCATGCTCTAATCCTGCCAGTTCAGCAGGGCCGTTGTTATGGGGCAAAGCAGGATAGCTTTCCATTGTGTGATCAGACCAATTGTTGCCTATTGCATAGGCCATGAGTTTTTGGGCATGGAGTCTGCTATTTTTGGGCACTGCAGAGGGCAAATCAAATACCCATCAAACGTCTTAAAATAGTACAACTGAAATGATGGCCATGGAACACGTGCACACACTTACAAGTAAATATGTAGTCTGTGATGCAACCTGAGCTAAATTTATTAAGGGAGAAAATTACTTATCATTTAATGAGTGACAAAATGACTTCTCAGCTAAATGACAGAGTGATGCAACTTAACATCAATTTAGTAACTGAACAAGACAATTAAATATTTTTTTTAATGGATGGGGCTCATTAGTGACCCCGCCAGTCGCAACTTTTTGGGCATAGCAGAAACAATGGGTTTAGGAAATTATTACATGAGCCATGCTTTTGAACAATATAGCCCAAACAATAGCTATGTAAATCTGATGTATGTTTGAGATAAAATATAAGTAGGACATCATACAGATAAAGAATGCCTACTCCTCAGATTTCTCACAAACTCACCTTGAGGGACAGCAATTCCCTAGCTTAACACTGAAAGCTTGTCTTGCGGTGAGACAGCATAGTAAAAAAAAAAAATACATACTGACGCCTCCGTATCTGGATGAGGAGGGCTGGGGGAGGGGCAGAGTGTTAAAAACAGACAAAAACGCTTTCTTTCCTGCTGTTCCCTTTCACATTATAAAAGCATGCACAAACACTTCAGTAGACTTCAGAGATGATTTGTCACACTGGCTGCTCTTGTCAGACTTGTCACAATGTCTGCTATTCTACTACAGGTCTATGAGGCTTTAAACAACAATAAGGCTTGAAACTAATTATACTCTGACAGGATCATTTGTTTTTGTTTTAAGGACACCATAATGGGCAGTACCTGACCAGACAGGCAAAAGCATATGGACAACAGCCTGAAGAGACATTTCATTTCTACATTTTCCACAATATAAATTAACAAAACATTTTCAAAGTATAGACATGTCTATCACAGCAATACATTAATTAAACAGAACAATGTCTCTAAAGCATTTCTGAAAGAAGCTATTTGAAAAGTCAGAATTCCTGAAGATCTGAAGATGAAGAACTGATGACATTTTTGGGGTCAAAATACTATGTGTAACTGTACCTGTCACTCATCCTAAATCCAAACATTTCTACAAAAAGGAAAACTAAGGTCAATTTATACTTCTGCGTCAAGTCAATGCATTACCTACACTGTAGCATGCATTAATACTTCTGCGTTGGTATGTCTGATGTGCTGCTATTACACCGCCAAAATACTAGGTGGTGATAGGGTTTCTATGACACTGGGTTTCGTTCCTTGGCGTGCTGTGTTGACTTCCTCGGAGTAGTACAAACAATGGTGACTGCAACTGAGCTAGAGCTAATAGATGTTGAACAGCAGCTGTTTTTGCTAAAATTGCATCTCTCAGCTTGTAATGACAATTTCAAAAATGCCGGTGGAGGTGGAGATGCAGAGGCGGGGATATGATGTGGCAGACCAATCACAGCTGCTGCGGCGTCGACGAGGCGCATAGTTACATTTCTGGGGTTGTGCGCATCAGGCTACAGCGTAGGGTACACATGGGCTACGGCGTAGGCTCAATGCAGAAGTATAAACTGGCCAATACTGGTGAGACAGTGACACAGTTTTCAGTTTTATCTGACCTCTGTGTGTGGGTGGGTAATTCTCAATCACCATCTACAGCCACAGGTGAAGACATTTCATGGCTGCCATTGGTCATCGTCATCTAGTCCTGATATTTGCAACATGTAAACACGAGAAGTCTGTGTTTCAAAATCAATGCATTCTTAAATGTGTGATCATAAAACTCCACTTTAGAGACACCACACAAACAGCATAAAAATAAAGATTTTTCCTTCTACAAATGGTTTTAGAATATATCTGAAAAATGTTTGTACTTTCTATTAAAAATACTGTGGTGGAAAAAAGGATGTGGTTTGAGATAGTGTTTTCTCAAGTAGTTACTAGATAACAATCTTTAGGATGTAAGTTTCTGATTGGCTAACTGTCAAATTAGTTAATTATTGCACCCGTCACTATATTTAAGGACCTGGTTTTACAGCCAATGTCAATTCAATAGGAAAATCCAAGCAACTCATTCAAGACCTCAGAACAGAAATTGTTGACCTCTGCAAACCTGATTGCTCCTTCTGAGGAATATCCAAATAACAAAAGAGAGGAGGTGCGAATGAAGTCATAAGGCTGAAAGAATTACAGTTCCAAAGGTTCAAATGAACACAAAGACAACAGCAAAGGACCTAGAGATAGAGCTGATACCAAATCAGGTACCAAACTGTCTACATCCACCATTAAAAGAGTGTCAACATTCCAGAAATGTATTGTGAGAAAAATGTGCAAGGCTATCCTAAGGGTTTAATTCAAGTTAAGCAATAAAAGACAAAACCACTAAATATGAACAAAGTGTATGTAAATATTTTAACATTGATATAGCAAATAAAACCTGAATAAGGCTTAAGGCAGATTTTGTGTATCTGCGTGAAATCGATGTAGAGTCTGCATCATAGCCTACACAAGTGGCTTATGACGTGAGTATTTATACTTTTAAAGTGGTGTATCTGCATCACTCTGCAATTAGAGCTAACAGCTGTCGAACAGTTTTATTAAAAATTCTACATAGGTGCATATTATGCATAAGTGTTATTCAATTCAATTCAACTTTATTGTCATTATACAATACAGGGTTGTACGGTATAACGAAACACTGTCAGGCAACATCTCCAGTGCAGACAACGAAAGACAACAGTGCAAAAACAAGGGGGAGGGGATTGGGGAGTTTACCAAAAATTACCATACATGAAGACAAGACAGTATAAGGTGCAAGAACAAAAACATGGTGTTATTATTTAATAATAATATAGAATTATTATTAGTATTATTTTAGTCATTTCACAAACAGCTGTCTGTGTAATAAAATACACAATTACATACACAAAGCACTTTGAAAAAGGTTTTTGGATAATGTCAAGCATAGTCAAAACATAGCTTATCTCTGGTTCTTTTTGCAAAATGAACAAACTATTATTATTAAACAGTATTTTGTCCACATTGTCCCAGATACCTGTGGGTCCATTTTCATTTTCTCTTATTGGGAAGAATTTTGGTGCACATAAGGAAAGCACTGTCCTTTCTTTTTTGATATGCATGCATATACTGTACTAAAATCACAGTTTACAATAATACACAATGGACAATTCTGAGTTGTCATCCACCCTTTCTGAACTTGCAAAGTGTATGACCATCTTTAAAAACATACCATAACACTTCCATCTAGTCCTATGGCACAGTGCATGTACTCTGGTAACAGGGGTGCAAGTCTCACATACATAGCACTACCTGATGCCGCTAACTGAGCCAGAAACAGAACCCCTGCACTGCTACATTCCAGCACTCATAAAACTAGCATCAACTCTTAAAAGTCCAAAAACATGGCAATTATTTATATCTTAAAAAACTTAGAATTTCACAAAAATATCTGAATTTAGTTTAACCTGACTACACATTCACTGGATGGAAATTCTGGTTGACTAACAATTTAGACTGTCTTCAAACAAAAAATAATTTAACCTAACTTCATTTCAGATGTGAATATAAAAATATCAATTACATTATTCCTTGCTTAAGAAATAAGTGTTTGTAATACATTAGAAGGATCCTTCTGAGAACTATTTGATCATTTTCTTTATGCATTAGTGTAGTGTACGATAGTGTCCACATAATTTAATCAACACGTAACTACTAACTGGTAAAATCTAAAATCTCAATCTTTGTGGGGGAAACAGGAAAAGTAAAATTCTCATCTGTGTTTTCTGCACTAACTGCATTACATTTATGAAACCTCGTAAGCATTTTTAATTTAGAGACTTCACACATGCTTCCTGATTTATTCTTTCACACGCAAATATAAAGTGCATGCCAGAGAGCTAAATGGAACCACCCACACATTCACTCAGTCAGTAAGTTCATCCCAGCATCCCAACATGTAGCACCAACTAAATCGTACATTTTAAAAACTAAACAAGTCTATATAAAAAAAAAAGCAACTGAAAATATGCACATACTTTGTTTTAAAAAGATGCAGTGTCTGAATTAGTTATTAAATACTTCAGAGGAAGGTTCAACACCTACCATTACCTGCCAAAAAAATCTTCGTACTAACCATTAGGAGTATCCACATGCAACCTAACAGTGTGATGTGCTTTAGGCAGCATTTGGTACGGCATTAGCTAGTTGAGACTTGTCTCCCCAGCTCTAGACCACCCAGAACAGACGTCTAAACAAGGCCTTAGATGTTTTAATTGTCTCCATCCTCTGGGTGTGCCATAGACTTGAAACAGCTCAGAAATAACAGCAGCTCGCTTCCCTTGCTCCATACTGCTCTTTTTAGGCTTTATACTTAGAACAAAACACACCACAGAAGAACCCGGCCATTACATTTGTCAGGGATTCCTCCCTCTAACAAAAATAGACTGAGTATTACAATTATATTTACTGAGATTAAATTATAGTTCTGCCAAAAAGTGAAGGTAAAAATTTGAGGATAAATCAGAAAGTCATAACTTGTAAAGAACTAGTAAAGAACTAATTAAAACGTTGCACGCAGAAAATTTTCACAGGCGACTTAGTAAACCTGTAGATGGAGTGAAATGTGGAGACCAGAAAACCTAAATAGAGTATACAAGTAGAAAGGTATGCCACACTATACAGCAACATAAAGAGGTAGGCAACAAGATGAAAGGGCATAATAAAGTCACAGACACTGTAATAAAAGACTGTCGCCTGAACCAGCGAGTACTGAGGCCTCGGGAAGTCTGTAATTTACAATGACAATATCACGGACAGTCACGAAACAGGAGACAAAGTGTAGGACGGCAGCAGAATACAGAGTTCCTTCTAGTTTTAACGAGTCATCTGCTACATCAAAACCTTTGATCTTCAGCTTAACTAAACAAATTGTTTTCATTTTAAATGTTCAAAGTTCCCATTAAATCAAGCTTCCTCCACATTAAGACAAGCAATTGTAAATGTTAGAACTGCAAAAGAAAACTGAATATAGTGCAAACCCATTGCAATAAGCAAAAACCCATAGCATGAGATATTAATTTTTTTCTTATTGTGGCTAAACAAAGATGCCACAAAGTGCCACTTTTGTCTTACACGAGGAAGGTAATGATCCTGAACTTATGTGAGTGACTCCTGGCCTGCAGAGAAATTAGGGAAGATGTCATCTAAATGTATTTTCATGAAAGAGTCAATGGTGTTGAATTTGCCAGGCAAACAGTGTGGTAAATGAACACTCTGCTTCCACGGCTGACAGTGTTATGAAAGGAACCTCCTATGTCATTTATCCTTTAAATAAATTACAGTGCAGAAGTGAATGATCTAGAACTGTGTTGCTGACAAAGCTATTTCTGAATGCCTTGCTTGTTTTGACTACCTACCTTGACCTTGTAGGAAGTGCAATTCATTCTCTAGTGTAAAATCCAGTTAAAAACATAAGACAATTCCTTGAATAGTTTGCAACTATTATTGGACAGTATGTGATCTATTAGAGAGCATATGTGTGTGTAATAGAGACAGGGAGAAAGAGAAAGAAAGACTCTTGAACTTATTTTCCAGTCCCTACCATTGCTGCAGAGAGAGGCAGTGCTTCCAGGAGGGTTTCCAATTCTTTTTATCAACACAGAGCAATGAGAAAAGACCCTTTTGTGCCTAACAAACCCTGGCTTCTACAGAGTTCTCAGTCTGCTGAAGGTTCAGCACATCAAGAGAAAAAGGGGAAAGTACAGAAAAGCATTGTGTTCTACACAAACAAGCACTTATTAATCAGTTCAAAGCTGTTCATGAATGTGATTATAACATTACACTTAAAATAGATAATCTAAAATGGATATTTAAAATGGATAAACTGTAAAGAGAAGCATTGTTAATCGTTAGCATCTTGTACTAGTTATGAGATGTTATACTTGATATCGGTGAACTGGGTCGCTATGCTAATCATGGCAGTGGGGTATGAGAAAAATCCACTAGTGTAGTGCCTGTAATGATCCTCCACACTGAAACAAGGTTTTAGGGAGTCATTTAAAGGAAAAAATACTACCTACTGAATAACAGTAGAGTTTAATATTCTCAATTAGTGTTTTCATAATTCTAGTCCAGCTACTAAAAGAAGGCTGGATTCACCTGGCATGTGACAGAAGTCAAAGGCTGTAGGTGTGTTGTTAACCCAGCAGGAGAGCACAAGCCAAGTGTGTGAGAGAAAGAGTCGAACAAGTGTGTGAATGACACACAGGAAGACAACAGCTGGAGGGGTCGTCGCTTGTGGGAATCAAAGTAGCTTTTGAACACTCAGCAAAGCTCTGGGGGGGGAAAAAGCTAAAGAGATAGAAGAACATGATGGAGAAGCAAAAAAAGGAAGCGATCATTGTTCTGAAGGCACTGGAGCAGTTAGCCAAAGGGGAAAAAAGATAGTGAATCCTGGATTCAAGTATCTTTAACTGGCCTCCTCATGCTTTCTGGTTTGACTTTTACAGCAGAATAGTGAAGCAAAGAGAAATTATAGCCTTCCGGCCTTTTTATGTCCATGTTACCTATAATCCGGCAGCCCCAGTCTGTCTGGCCACTTGACAGAGCAGAGATGATTTACTTGCGCTTTTAGTGCAGATAAAGAATGCTCTTAGTCTAAGTGGTTGAGAGTTCATCTTGAGAATACTAAGTGGCAGCATAATACAACACTTCTTCAAACTCAAAACAAAAGCTAACTGATACAGTTTAAGCACTGAATGTGTGAATTTAAATTCTTTTTTTGCAATTGTAAAATGTTTATCTTCTGATTTCTGCCAAAAAAAATTATGTAACATTACACTAAATTATGAATGTGGTGCTAGGTAAACAAGTGTTACTAACAGAGATAATTTATTAATTTATCTCAGCTCAAAACTACATGCACATTACATCAATGAATAAGGCCATGTGATAAGACTTCGACTGGATTGCCATTATGTACTATATATATCAAAATCTAAATAAACAGCTTACTTGTCATACCTTATGTTCAAAGATGCACAGCACGCTCACTCACTCATACCACTTCTGCTACATGCTGATCAGGTAATTGCAGTATATATGACATGGAGTAAGGTTTGGAGGTCTACAGTGAAACAATACAGTAGAGATCACAGTTACAAGTAGGAGCAAGTGGCCTTTCTCCTTAATCTAAAAGTAAAATGCCAAGAATGTAAGCTTACTTCTTTCTGATGAAAACACACATAAAGGAGGGTCATACATTAAAAACACAGACCAAACACATCACTTCTATAGAATACACACAGACTAAACACCAAAAGGCAAATGTCACTTACTTTTATCAGAGGTCCTTTTACTCAGCTGCACCTCAATGTCAAAAGAACAGGCCTCGGAAAGACTTCAGGAACAGCATCTTTTTCCTTCTTTCCCTCTGCTGCATTTTTTGGATCTCAAACCTTTGAAATACAGAAGGGCAGGAGAGAAGGGGAAGGGGAAATGATAAGAAAATCCCTTTGGCTCACAGAGAGCAACCAATTCAATGGAAAGAAAAGTTAAATTTGACAGAATGCAAATTGGCTCTAGATATTAAAGGTGGCACAGCCAAGAAAAAGACCATGGCAGGAAATTATGATAAGTGCAACTAACCCCCCACTGCCAACACCACCGCCACCACTATACGCAGGTCATTTACCATACATTAAATGATTAGTTACAAGCATTTTTATCATTTGTATTTTTTGATACATGTAGTTGTTTAAGTATTATCACTACTGGCAATCTATTAATAATAAGCCCTTAATAAACCCTTCAAAATCTATTCACAAATACCATAGACATTAAAGCTTTAGCGTAACTTCTGCTATGAAGACTTAATGCTTTGCCAATTTGTACTTCCCTGTGAGGAATAAAAAACTGTTTTCCTTCATTTTTATTCCCAAGTCTTCATGGCAGAAATGGGCTTATTCTTGGGCTTATTATGGCCCAGGGTGTTGAATACAAACTTTTTTCTGTATTTCAGAAATTGTAATAGATACCTATATTAGAAACACAACAATTAAATAAACAAACAAACACAGAACTGGAATTCTGTGTTTTAAACCACTTTGATTAGTTTTCTTTTATCACAGCCTGAAACTGACTGACTCCTGCTGGTCATGTGTTCTGGTTCCCTACACAGAAAAGCACACTGTGATGTAATTTATCACGATAATGAATAATCATGTTGATCATCCCTACATCATGGTATGTCACCCGGGCTGAATAGCTAACTTCAACCCAGACTCTTTCGAAGCCATAGGGGCTCATAAAATTGCTAGCAGCTGGGCTTCTATTCATTTCCTCATCACTCTTGCACTCACTTTTTTGGGGGGGAACAGCTGCATAGATAAAGAAAAGAGGGTTAAACAAATATTGCACAGTGAACAGCAAACAGAGAGTTTCCAGAAGCACAGCTAAGGGAGACACAAGCAAGATTCACTGTTGTGTGAACATTCGCTGCTTATGCTGCTCTGTATTGCTCTCTATGGTGCCTCTTCCATATTTAATTGCCATTCTTGCCACCCCCTTCCCATCCGCTGCTCCCAGCGGCCCAGTTCCCCCTCCACACCCACCCCACGCAGCTCAGAAGGCCTGAAAAGCAGTGACAGTGCTCCTTTGTTCAACCCTAGCCGACCCCTCAGTACCCCACCCCCTAGCCTCCACCCTCCACCCATCGGTTGAGAGGCATGCCTCGACAGGCTAGGGGAGGAAAAGAAGAGAGAGAAGAAGACTGAAATGGTGGGAGAGACACAAGGAGAGAGAGGAAGAGACAAAGAGAGAGGAGAGAGAGAGAGAGAGAGAAAAGAACTCAGTTTTCATTCCTGCACTTTTCTGTCAACTCAGCAATATCAGCGGGGCTTCTAAAAGGGGCCAGCAGTGGAGGAGACACTGTGATTCCAGCTGGGATGTACAGCCATTAGATTACAGGCCCTCCTCAACTTTTTTGGAGTAGGAAGGGGTGAGAATTGATAAAATGCATCACAAAACGAAGAGTATGGTCAGAAATTCTAAAACACTGATCTGGCTGCATCACAAAAGACCAATTATAGAGATCTTGTAAACAACAACCAGTTAAAAATAATTGCACATTTAAAACAGTAATAAGTAGGTGTTTGGATGTCCAAATATTATGCT
The DNA here is from genome assembly GCA_036984385.1 of Crenuchus spilurus. NCBI lineage: Eukaryota > Metazoa > Chordata > Actinopteri > Characiformes > Crenuchidae > Crenuchus > Crenuchus spilurus. Next base: position 21,209 of record BRDA01081999.1, on the reverse strand, counting down.
TTTCTTAATTTATTTATACCACTTTTATATCTTCTTGCAATTCCTTAAACACTTTTTTGACAATGCTGAAATGATAGAAAAAGTATTTCTAAACATTGCACTACTGTTTTTCTTATGCATTATGTCCATTCCAGATTGTTTGCATATCACAGAACACATTAAACATCATGACACACATCATGAATTGTGAACATGGCCTTAAGAACCATGATGTGATATTGTGGTCTTATTTCCCAATAAAGCTGTGCATTGGTAAGAGCCTGGCAATATGATTCAATATACTGCAATACTGCAAGAAAGGTTGTGTACTGCAATCTTTAAATCTAATTTTAGAAAAACTGTCATCACTGCTCTCTTATGCTACTTGTTTACATTGGAGTGGAAGCATCAAATGGCTGAAGATAGACTACAACATTGCTTTCTAGTGGTCTCTAAACACAACAGAATATGAACCACCATCAACCATGAATCTTGGCATGTATGCTATTAATTACAAATCAATAATGTGTTTGAGAACTTATACAGTATCACAAAACATAATACTGCAATTCTCAAGTGTACTGGTATTTTCTTTCACCTTTTTACCCTTCTTTAAGGTTAGGGAGTTATACTAGAAAATGGTTTCAAGGCTTCAGTTCTACAAAGCTGGAATGGCTGTATTTTAGTCACTGAACAAACATCAGACAGACTGCAACATTTTAATTACTATGTTTGACTTTAATTTTCTGTCTTATATATACACACACACACACAACAGTTTTAAGGATGGAAAAGAAATAAGCAACTGCTGGATTTAGTCCAGGCATCCCAACCTTTTCTCCAAATGCATTCAATACAATACTGTCTACCAATGCATTTTCTTTCTATTTTTCTTTGTTCTACAATTTACTTAGAGATCAATTAAATGTACTTGTGCATAGAAATTACATGACATTTATGAATATTTTCTACTTATTAGTGATTTAAAGACACTGATAAAATAGCAGCCACTTGCTATTCTTGCACTGAGATTTTCAAGCAAGAAAAAAAAACAAATGAAGTACATCTTCAGTCTGCTTAAAATTTTAAACCTTTTACATCATAAGACACTCAACAGCACAAAGGAACTGTGTTTTGATTAGAGCTTTGATGTGAAGCTATCATTCTGCAGTGATGAGGACACTGAGCAGAACTTGACTGGTATTGTATTCTGTTTCTTCTACAATTTTGAAGAGTGCTTCACTAAAATCATGTGTGTGATTCTGCTAGCCTTGGGTATCTGAAAGAGTCACAGGCCTTGTGCTAATATATTTTCCCACTTTTTATCTGCCAGCAGGTGGTACACATTTGCATTTGCCAGATTACACTGAACATAAAATCCACTCGCAGTAACAGTTCTTACCATATTTATAAACTGCCTAAGATATTCACACAGTCTGCAATATCTACATGATTTCAAAGCATTACTGGATCTTAGACTGGACATTCATTTTAATCTTCACCCAACCTCTTGGCACACGGTTAGAGTGTGATTAATTAAAATACTAAAAATACTGTACAATCTTTATTTAGATCAACATGTATCCATGCATAAGATCTTAAGCTTTGCAGTTTTGTAATAAGCATGCACACTATCATTTAACTCAAGAAGAGGTCAGGTTCAATGAAGCACCTGAGCTAAAACACATAATTAAAACTGCTTCATTGCACTGGTATTACATGTTGATCTGAGTATCCAGGGATAGCATGTTAAAGGCATTTACACAGAAAAAGTAGGTTAATTTGGCTATAATATAATCCAGAGTTTCAGATTAATATTTTAACTTTTACTTACATCAAATATATTTGAAAATCAAAAGTGTATTTAATGTGAGGTTTGAACGACATCTTATTCCCAAGTTTGATTTGATGACTGCACAGCTGACTGTGGCTTGGGATTCAGCAGAGTGCACATAGGTGAGATGAATATCTTAACTATTCTGTCACTATTAGTACTGAGTTGTATTAAGACAGGTAAGACAGGTTAGGTCATGTGTACAATACTGTACAATCACAGACTTCTCCAAATATGCTGAACTTCCCTATGACACTGCTCAAGAGAAAGATACAAAATGTATATGTCATGGAGGAAGGAAAAAAGCCCTTCCTAACTATTACGTAAGGGGAGACCTACATACATGGGTAGTGACTAACAATACCGGAGTAATATATATTATATATATTGGATAAAATGGAAAAGAGATTAACTATCAGCCAAAACTGCAGGGAAACTCAATTGAACTGATTATACCGTATTTACATATGTAGATTTAATCTTTACAAGGATATAAATTCAGGCCTGGTATAAATGGAGTAACTGAGGTTTGCCCTTTTTAAATGGACTTCAGTATCCCCAGAAGATATGTTCTAAAGCATTTTTTTACAATTTGACATATGGAATTAGATGCTAGTGGAGTTATATTAATAAACAATGCAAAAGGAGAACATTTTTATTTAATAAAGTTATTAATGAGCAAAAAAATCTAGCATACAGGTGTAGACTACATTTTCATAATTTTATTAGGAAATTGATTTGCTGTGTTGATACTTGAACTTATCCAGTACATCCACAACACTATTTTTTTCACAGACAAAAATAAACAAACAAAAACACCTTTGCACGGTTTCACTTCCTCCGTAGTTATTTTTATTTTCAAGTGGGTGAGATCAATCAAATGCATGGGCAGGTGTAGGCAGAATACCTTAGTTAATTTTGTTTACTTTAAAATTGAGAAAAATGACACCAAATTGAGAAACTGACTTTTTATTCTTGACAATTAGATATTTTTACAATCCTTGCTTTCTAAAGGAACCTGTGATGTGTCAGATATTTTGCTATAGATGAAAAGTGCACTGGCACTGATGCTGCCTGTGGCTTTCCATTTTAAACTTTGATTTAGCATATATTTTCCAAAACATTCCAAAGTAAAAAGTTTACTAGTAAAACTATTCTCTTTTATCTTGAAAACTTTTGCAAAGATGATCAATCTCACAACTTATATGAATGTTACATTTAATCTTTTTATGTTAGTTGGAATATCATGAGATAATTTGTGTGCACAGTTCAACTACCATGAGGAACACATGCTGGTTAACACTGAGTCATACTTAATATTTGTAGAGTAAAGGAGCTAAGGTTGGCTGATGTACAAGAGTATTGAGACAGGAAGTTAAAAATCATGATTATTTTTTTTTATTCAGAAACAAAAATGTGTGCCATTTCCTGGTAGTGTTTCATACAAAATGAGTCCAAACAATGGTGGCGCATAGAATCACATTCTATGGTAGAAGGAATGTTCCTAAATCAAAGTGTGGAAAGCTCTACATACAGATGCAAAGAAAAAATAACACTTAGCAGATGAATGCTGAAATGAATTACATATTACAAGCCATGTAAAGACATGTCACTCTAATAAATGCCAACAAAAGGAGCAGCACAAGATGGTGGGTGAGCATGACAATGCTTACTCATGCCAGATTTACTTCAGCACAAATGTATTCTAAATAGACTATTTAACTCAAATTAGGAGGTGACCAGGGCAAGACCAGAGGGAGTTAAGATGCAGTTGTAAACAGGGCATGGAAACCTCTGGAGATTAACCAGCCCAATACCCCCATTCATGAACCAATGAGGTTTCATGAAGGTTGCTCCACAAATGAAGTGGCCCCACGGGAGCTTGAGGTTTATTGACCACCCTTGTTTCAGTTAAATAAGCTGCAGAACGTTTAGTCAATCTAATGTCCAAATCAAATGTATTTAGAAAGATGTGACCTTATGTTCTCAAGATATCAGTATGAATGAGGCTGGTTTTCTCAATACAGAGGATGCAGAAATGCAAAGAAAATCAATGTTTGAATTGCAGGGCTTAGCTTAGATGCGGTTTACGTTTGGTGTAGGAGAACAGTAACAGACAGAACCTGCCTTTCCAGAATCATTCCAACTTGTGCTGCATAAACAAGGCTGCAACTAGGGGCTTAATTCCAGTACTAAGTTTAATATTTGCATTTGAAAATCCTGAATAGCCAAACGCTACTTGATTACAGCTTTATCTTTAACACTCTCAGAAAAAAAACAAATCTCACTTCACTTGCTATGGATATTGAATTGTGTGATAAGGACAGCACAGAAGTGCTCATCTAAGGTTTGTAACAAGTCTCTGTTCCAATTTAAACTGATAATTGGTTATGACATGAAGCATCAATACAGTGGGCCGAGAGATCAGAAAACATTGTATTTCCGATTTCAGCAACAAAGCTGAAAATGCCTTTGACAGACTGCACCAACCAAATAAATAAAGTACTTGCAACAGTTCTACTTTGATACGAGTTATCCAACAGAGTAAATGCTGAATTTGTAAAAATTGGGCATTTCATTTCTTTCATCTTGGATTGGGCCTGCTGTGGTGGCATTAGACTCATGTCCTCCCCTGCTTATAGCAGAGGACGTTAATCTGGTAGAAACACTCACAACGAATCTGACACATTGTCAAATTCAAGCAGGATCATTTCAAATCACGGTAAGTGAAGAAGGCGAGGCAAATTGAGCCTTCATCCAGCAAAAGGCGGCAGCAAATTAATCCCACCCATCCGCTATCATAAGATGCACTCGTGCTTCTTCCACTCAAATCACTCCTTACCAAACCACCATCCCACCACACCTAAAAGCCAAACAGCAGGGATCCAGCATACGTCACTTTCCTTTTCACGGTCCATCTCAGATCTGCTCTTAGTGGATATTTGCTAGATGGACATCAAGCCGATTAAAGTTTCCCTTCAGACAGGTGAGGTCTTAAGCACAGGTCAGCCACTGTTATCTGATTTCAGCTGCCAGAAAGCTGTCCCTTTGATTCTCTAATATCTTCTAAACAGAACTCAATTGCTTTCTTGCTTGGCTATTGATTGTCAAGCGGTCATCCTTTGTCCATTACTGACTAAGTAAACACGAAAAAGACTAATTAACAGAAGACACAAGATGACAGATGTCACATGAGCAGGTCATCTTTTCTCCTTCTGTGGTAGACATCATTGATTTTGTAGTTGAGAAAAGACAAGCACTAAAAAGATAATCTTCCTTAAAGTGTTGAGTGATCCATCTTGGAGCATACCAGACCATGCGATGCCTCTGGGGCAACACTAATACTATACTGAAACTGTAAAATACAATTAGCCTAACATATAACATAGGATTAGTGGAAACCTTTTTTAACTCGTACTTCATCAAAAGGTATACAGAACATGGAAATGTAACTGATAATTACTATTAAACAAATAATATTTCAAATTTGCTTTTTGAAGCTGAAATGTTGTGACACTAAGCTATATAATCAAAATGTGAATATTAAATTTACAGGTTTTCACTCATTTAAGTTGTGCAGGTTGGGATAAAAGACATGGTGTCAAGCCTGAAACATACAGTGAGAATACCATTAAATACAAATAATATTCTTTTAAAAACTGCACACAAATTAATGATTACCTGTATCTCAACTCATGATTTCCTTCATCCCATTATCCATATTATTCTGTGCATCCAGATGGTGTCAGGACATATGTAAATTGCCTCATTAACCTTACAGCACTTAAGTATTTACTGCTCTGTTGGTTTGGCCCACAAAGACATTTTTATTAATGTACAGTAATAGCATAAGGCAGTAGTCACCACTGCCTGAGGAGGTTTGCTCTGGTATTATCAAACACTGCAATAATTATACCAGACAACGTCCTGATTAATACTTTCATGAATATTACAACAATGCATTATATTCTGCTTTTTCTCTTTTTTGTCCCAAAAAAGACTGCTTAAACAAATAATTTTAACCTCGAGGTGAAGAAGAGTAATAAGTGGGTGCTGCCCTCTTTTAAATGGTTTTAACCCTTCTCTACCCAGATATGCACCCCCTACATGGAGCCACAATAGCATACGAGGTGAAATGTGGGAAGGCTTCATGTCGTCACGCCATGTTACGCTAAGCCCTTCAGAGAGAGTTTGTATGTGTGGGTGTGTGAGTCCACTGAACTTGCTAGAGAAGAGGCTTGCACCTGGAGCAGGGAGGGGCAAAGCATAGGTCAAAGTTCATAGCTCACATGGGGCATTGACTAAATAGGCTTGCACTCCTTCTTCGTCTGAAAGGTCCAGACAACCCCTGCGGCGACCATGCACAACATGGGCCTTTTCGCCTTTCTTTTCTTTCTCCCTCTCCCCCTCTGCTCTTTCTCTAATCCATAACCACTCAAACGGCCAGCAGCTCAATTATGCCCCCGTTCCGCCATTTTCTCTTGCTAGATAAAGATTCAGAAACAATTAACCTCATCTCAGCCAGATTTTTTCCCTTAGGGAACAGACAACATATAAATCAAACATCTGTCCAGTTGTACAACTACCATGAATTAGCAAGCAAATGCTTAAAAAAAAACGTGAAAATCAGAGTTTACAGCAGATTAACTACTGTTTCATTCTCAAGCTACATTTTGCAATTACTCAATTTTGCAACTGACATTACTCTAGGTCATGAACACACACACACACACACACACATATATAATTATGTTTTTAATAATAATTTCTGAGAAGCTAGTAGTCGTGGTTATGCCATTTCCTTTTCAGCCAGTCTGGAGCACGTGAAGACACACTACATACACAATATCACATACCTTAGTGGCGTTTTCTTATTAACGGAATGAAACACTGTGCAACTTTCAATTCACCATGTACACTACGTACTACAATGTCAAATCAAATGGACACTAAACAAAGAAAAAGATGATAGATTAGTAGACAAGAAAGAAAGAAACATTATTCTTCTTAAAACAGGCGGCTCTAGTCCACGACTTGCTTTGATACCAGTAATACACCTTGGTTCTCCACGTACGACCGTTTGACTCTGTAGACTTCTCTGGCCCTTCAGCCCTCAATAAACACTACTACTGTGAGCCAGGGCTTCAGTGGGCCTCCTATTCATTGGCAGGTAGAATGCCTCAAAGAACATGTGAGAGCAGAGGAAAAAAACAGCTTGTTGCTTCTATTGAACCTTTTATTACACTCCTTCAAAGGCTTATGGCAGAGGAGGAGAGAGGAGGAAAAAAAGAGATCTGTCGTCCTCTTGGTGCTATTACACTCCAGAATGTCTGCTCTCGGCTTCCCCAAGAAAACAAGGTTAGACTTCATCTAGACATTGTACATGACAATCATATTCAAGTATAGTAAGATGTTTACATCTAAGTTGCATGTGCATAAAAAATAATTAAAACATGCCATACAATTGTATCTCAATCATTTTTTGAGAATAGCTCTAAAAAAACATTAAATAAGCCAATGATGAACTATAACATGTAGTTAATTTGTAACTATTTAACTACATATGCAGATAAGTGCAGACCTTTCACACAAGAATACTTATATATACTGAATAATTATATACACAGAACGATACCAGTAACACAAAAGGAATGCAAAATCTCGAGAGGGATTATGAAAGCATTGTCTGCCACTGTGAGCAAAAAGAGGGCCTCTTTTTCAGTTGCTACACCAAACGCTTCATGTCACAGCACACGTACAAGCACTAAACATCAACATTACATTCTTTCTTGCTCCATCTTGGTAAGTCAGATATGACATGTGGTTATGATCTAAAGTTATATCTGCAGTTATATGAACATCCCTAGATAAAATAAAAATAAAGACGAAATGCAGGAGCTGAAAGACAATAACTAATAAATAATTCAAGCTTTGAAGAAATGTAAAGATCTAGTGTAAAAAGTATGTGCTGTAGCAGAATCCAGCGGGTATGATCAAAGCTCAAAAGCGTCACACTGCTATACATGCCTTGAGGAGGAATCTACATTGCACTCGGCCAAATGTGCTCATTACTGCAGGACAAACAGAATCTTGTGCTGTATGGAAGTCCCACTATATACAAGAGAAAGTGTAACTGCTCAGCAATTTTCATAGGTGCATGATAAAATTTGCACGACAGGGAAGAAAAGACTTCTCTCGCTCACACACAAAAAGACAGTGCTGCCTTTCATTTTTCCATGTGTGTACATTGTATTTGCATGTGCATATGGGAGGGAAAAAGAATCCCCCCAGTCACACACACAGATGCACACGGAAACAGTTCAGTGTGTGTGTGTGTGTGTGTGTGAGTGTGTGAGAGAGAGAGAGAGAGAGAGAGAGAGACTGCATCCTCTCCGGTTTAACATACCGGTGAACTTGGCCTCAACAAACGGTGCATGCTCCTCATTGATTGTACAGTGGATGAGAAGCAGGAAGCAAGCGAGGGAGAAAAGCATAATGAAGAGATGGAGAGAAAAAAGAATGGGCAGCAGTCCAGACCAACTGGGACTCTGTTGATCATTATGTCTAGCCTTCAGGTGTCTGTGCGTGCTGCTTTTTGGGGGAGGTGTGGTTAGCAAAGGAGACAGACAAAGAAGGCGTAGTACACCGGCACAGTATGTGTGTGTGAGAGAGAGAGAGAGAGAGAGAGATAGAGGGAGGGAGGGAGAATAAAATGGGGTGGGGGGTTGCTATAAAATTTTGATTAGACGATCTTCTACTGAAGTGACTTTCTATGTTCTGTGGCTTTTTTCTTGTTCCAGAGCATCGCCCCAGAGAATGGGACAGACTGCCTTTTTCAGCACTTGCTAATTAAAAACATCTGAAGACTCTCCAACATCAAACAATATTGTCAAGGTCTGGTAGTAACGTCAGTGTGAAAATAAATAACTTGTTTTTCTTTCCTCTTTTCCTACTGTCAGCCCACCCATGAAATAAATATGAACAGAAAAGTGCACATACATGCATAATAAATTGAGCATATACAGAAGTAGTGATGGAAAAAATGTTTTCAGTGACAAAAAAGCTAAAAAAAAAAAGAACTATTTTATATATTAAAAGCGTGTCCAGGTGTTGGTGCTTACTCTGCACCGATCACAAGTGTACAATGATGACTGAACAAATTTTAAAAATGATATAAGATAATGACATGAACAGCTTGCTCAGCCAATTGCAATAAGTCAGCCGTGTTGACCCGCTAAGAAGCCTCTGAACAAATCATCAAGGTCGTATATGTTGGAAAAAAAAGTTTCTTAACAATAACTTTCAACATTTGTTTATTTCACAATTGTCTGTGAAAGCCATTCGAGTAGAGGTGGGTGATATATATCGGTTTGTCATATTGCAATACTTTCGTTTTTCTTTATAATATACAATAATTATCTTTTCGTAAATTTAGAATAGACGAAAACACTGAGTATGAGCCAACATTTAAAAATTTTTAAAATTTCATATTTTTATTCAATATTTTACATCAGGTTCTGCACTAAATACAAATAAAACTGCCTAAATTATACTATTATTTTAATGTTTTAGTGTTTTTATTCTAACTTTTGACATATGATGGTGAATTTGTTTTAACAATGAAAACTGTCATATTGTCATATTGTAGTGAATAACGTTTAAAATATTTATATAAAATACATATTTAAATATTTTAACTTTTTGGCTAGCTCCAGTGCATATCTAAAGAAAAAATGTTAACTTGTGTAAGGGAAATAGATTAAAATAGTTTATTTCAGCAGATATTGTAGGGTATTATTGTTAGCTGAACAGTTAGCTAAGCTAATTCAAGTGATAAGAGTAAGTTAGCTTGAGTGATCCATTTAAACAGCAAAACCTCAGCTTTATAAAGGCTGTTTAAACGCGTACACTGCTAAAATAAGTCTTAACAAATCTACACACTACGTGAGAGAAAAATAAGCTTGTCAAGTTCAAGTAAACTGGACATTTTTGACAAAGAAAATTTGAGAAAATGAGCTAAAACACTAAATATTAACACCAACCGTCGTGTGAGTAACCGTCGTCAGAGTCCTGAAGGCACCAACAAACGCTCAGAAAAGTCCGCTTGTTCAGAGTAAAAACCGACTGGGAGCGTTACGTTTCGCTTCATATTATCTATAACAGTCTTTTAAAAAAACTTCTGAGAACTGGTGGACGCGTCAGGCGCCGGTACCCGTCCTAAAGTGTCCGGACCTTCACTGACACTTCACGCTGCCTCTGTGCCCTGCGCTTCGGCGAGTGAGCGCGGCGGGAAAGAGGCGAGAGAGAGAGAGAGAGAGAGAGAGAGAGCGAGAGAGACCGGCTCTCACGTGACCCGCGTAGCGCACTGCCATTGGACGACAGCTCATAAATCGATAAGGCTTGTCTTTGTTTCATTGGAGCTGACTAGTGTGCAAGAATGTGTGTGAAAGAGAAATGTTCACTTTGCTTTCTTCTTCTTCTTCTTCTTCTTCTTCTTCTTCTTCTTCTTCTTCTTCTTCTTCTTCTTCTTCTTCTTCTTCTTCTTCTTCTCAGATATACTTTAAAGAAGCGTGCTGTAGATCAAAATAAATGCACTCTTTACCAGAAGTCACATTTGCACTTCCTTTGCAAATTGTCTTTCTTTGCATCTGCATGCAACTTCCAAGATTTTCTAACTATGCTTTTCTGAGTTTGTGGAAAACAAATATTCAGGAAGCCTGAATTTGCTTAAGCAATGGTATTTTTTCTATGTGACAACATGCTACACCATGTAACCAATAAAACAATTCTATCTCAAATCTCAATAGAAGACAATTCAATTTAATGGATTTTGCATCCACCAAATTTTTGCAAATTTTGAAAATGTGCAAATAGAAATATGAAATGTACCTAAATATCACAAAATTTATTTTACACTAGGACGAGGTGGAAAAGTAAGCCAAATGTGAAAAAGGTTGATGGAAAGGGTTTCTTGAATAAACAATGACGTATTAAGCTGTAATACAATGTACCATTTCTAGATCCTGTATTACAGTAGCTGTGTCTACACTGAGAGTTTTAATTAATATAAATGGTGATGTTATCACAACATAAAATCAACTCTTCTGTTTGCTTTTGGTTTTTGGATTGAATCGGTTCACTGCTGGAATCTGAAATGGTCCTGTGTTTGATGCTTAAGGAATATTCCACTCTCCTCCTCTCCAAGTGGCATGAAAGCAAAGGCCCAAGGTATGGGGGGAAATAGAGCGTGTGTAATACAGGGGCGCGCATCTTCCACTGCTTGAATGCAGCATTAAATCAATATTCTGCAAAGCTTTCTCTTGTTGTGTTATTCACTTGACTGCTGCCATGATGCACCATGTGGGTTGTGCAGTTGTTTTCTGATTTTTGTGACAATCTCTCTCTCTCTCTCTCTCTCTCTCTCTCTCTCTCTTGCTCTCTCTCTCTCTCTCTCTCTCTCTGCCCTAATTTGGATTGCTTGCAGGCGTTATGAACACACAGCTCGGCCTCCTTGCTTTGATAATTCCACAGGAAGAGAAGAAACAGAAATTTTGGCTCATGACACGGCCTTCTTTTTCATTACGCAAAGCGACGAAAGAGCCCAAACCGACAGCTGATTATCCTGTGCTTGCTTTGACAGCCACTCGAATGGAGCTGCACCTGCTACTAGCAGCCTGCTTTTTTCTTCTCTAGTAGGTATTTTCACTATCAGAATTACGTGGTTCACATCTTGGTTGCTCAGCTTTGGACAGACTCCTTAACATGTGGTGTAAAAAGCACTCTTGCTATAGATGCATTTACCAGAAGCCACTTTTGCATTTCCTTTCCAGATACAAGAGTGGCCTGACTCACATTGCATCAGCTTATAGTCTCCCACAAATACATCATTGAGACTAGAGCTGAACATTCAATCATTTTGTAAAATCATTGCTACTTACATTGCATGAAATTGGACTTGATATAATATGTGAAATATAAGTTGCTATGGCATTTAAACACTATCCTAATAGGATGAACTGTGAATGTGATGTTTAACAACCAGATGTCATCATATATAGATACTTGAAACATCAAATTTTACATAATATTTCCCAAATGTGGTCAACTAGCCAAGACGTGTTTTAGTTTTGCAGAGATGTAGAGGTTGATGTAGCTAGACTGTAATGGAAACCAGTTTCTTTTTGGGCTTCATAGACGTCTCATATAATAGCACTGTGGTTCGAGTTTCTTTGGATGAACTATTTTGTTAAACTTTTAAATAGCCTGGACCTGCTGGTGATCGAACGTCTATTTTTTAAAATCAGAGATTCATTACTTTCTCTTTTTTTAAAGCTACTAAAGTTGCTGATTTTTGTGTATTTGCAGCTGACCTTGACAGATTTTGCTTCAAATTGCCACATATTTTGGAATAAGTGTTAGAAAATAAATACAAAGTAATAGCATTAAAAAACTATTGATTTTCGGCTCCAATGTTTTACTGACATTTGAGTCCCAAACAAAGAGAACTGAGCACTCAAGGGTGCAATCTTGTGGCACATATCTGAGTTGCAAAATACATAGGTCCCTTTAGTGCTGCACACTAATAAGTCCCTTTAGTGCTGCGCAGCCTGAAAAAATCTAAAAGCATGTACATAAATTGTAAGCATGTCATATTTTAACTCATATTTGACATTAAATATCAACGTTTTACATTTATTTAATGTAGTTACTGTATATAAACAATAAATGAAATTATAAAAAAAAAAAAGATTTGGACATGTGAAATCAGATGAAAGATAACAACAGACTGAATAGAGGTTGTATATTCTTACATGAGTGTTATTGTTTCCTCTTGTATGTTCTGAATTAGCTCTTGTCAGTTTGGTGTCTCAATATCCTGCTGCAGGTGTGTTTGAGTTTGAGGTTCGGGGGGAGGAGGTGGTGAGGTGGCGGACATAATTCAAAACTGGGAGATCACTGGCAAAGTGTTTAGCTCAACACAAATGAGCAAAATCTTATCTTTGTTCCAACCCTATATTTAGACTGACATTTTGCAGGGCTTAGCATAAATTGCAGAGTGCAAAGACGATTCAGAGAATAGTTAATGCACAATGATTTAAGTCTAATTTTAGTCTCAGCGGTGATGCAATAACTGAAGAAGAAAAGGAAAAAAAAAAAAGAAAAGAGTGGTGCCTGCATCCTGAAGTGGGCTTCACTTATTTCTCACTATTGTTTTGAACTGACAAAAGCATTTTACCATCTGAGCTAATGGATGATTAGCATGTTTGAATACATTAGGTCTGCACGTTCATGAATATTGATCAGATTGTTCGGTGCGTGGGGGAGGGATGAAGGGATGGAGAGATGGAGGGTGGATGTCTAGAAGGCCTTAGCTTTAGCATATGCATATTAACATGTGCGTTTGTGTATTACGTTATATGGATAATTATAATCCTGTATGTTCCAGTACAGTCTGAGTGGAGGAGGTAGGTGCCAGATCAAGGCGGACGTACCAGAACATGTTCCAGATTCATTTAGAAGAGAGAAAATTCTGCTTTGCAAATTTTCTCACACTGATTTCCATGGAAACATGACACACTGACAGATGATACCCTCGTTTTCTTGCTGGTGTTAAACAGCAAACTGTAATCAGTGTCTCAGGGAAGAGTTAAACACATATCAATCTTCCAAAAAATATATTTTTAATGGACGTATTTGTACTTTTTAAATTAGTTTTATTTTTAGAACCAGTAATAGTAACTAATGTCAATCACATGGTTACACAGTCATATAAGAACATTATGACCACCTCCACTGTCCATTTTAGCTCCACTGAGCATACAGGTGTACGTACAGACTGTAGTCCATCTATTTCTCTGTGTAGTTCAGTGTTCTGTGCTCAAGACCCCCCACAAAGCAGGTAGATCATTCTCAGTGACACTGGTGTGTTAGAGCTGCTGGAAATATAAAACACTGTGTCCACTCACTGTCCTCTATTACATAGTAAATCTGCCAGTGTTAAATCAACACTATTAGTGTTAAATTAAGACTGAGAGTGTTACATTTTGACACCCTCAGTGTTAATTTAACTCTAATAGCGTTGATTTAACACTGGCAGATTTACTGTGAGACCAGGGGTGTCCAAATCAAGTCCTGGAGGGCCAGATTCCTGCAGAGTTTGGTGATTTCTCTGCTCTGGCACTACAATTAAACCTGCTCATTACCTGCTGAGCTGAATCAGGTGTGTTTGATCAGGAAGATCACCAAACTCTGCAGGAGTCTGGCCCTCCAGGACTGGATTTGGACACCCCTGGTGTAGACTCACCTACCTTGTTGGTCTTGTAGATGTAAAGTCAGAGACAGCAGCTCAGCACAGTTTGTGTTGGTCCTCTAGTCCTAACACTGTTGACTGGTCACTATTTTCACTCCAGTGAGGTGTTTAAACACATCAGCAGCTCTGACACACACTAACACACCACCACCACATCAGTGCCAATAATACCTGCTCTGTGGAAGTCCGGATCATTGAAGAACAGGGTGAAAGGAGGCTAATAGATTATATAGATAAGCAGATGGACTACAGTCTGTAATTATTCAGTTATTAATGTTTTAAAATAATAAAATTTTAAGCAAAATGTTATGACTCACAGTCAGTCATGCACACTGTGATTTTAGTCTGTTTTATAGCATTATGAAGCAAATTAATTTGGTCATAGCCATTTCAGGATCGGTCTGATTTTTAGCCCACTTGGCTGATGTTTGGTGTGCAGTGTGAGAGGGGAAGTGATGCCCAATTAAATGCCCAAATGAGCTCCGAGTGAGCAGTGTGACAACCAGATGGATTTATGACATGTCAGGATGCACAGTTTGAGCAGTCTCATGAGCTGATATTATGAAAAATGACAATGATTTATTACGTAGATGACACTGACACTGTCAGTTTGGATTTAAGAAGAGCAGATATAAGTGTAGTGTGATGAGCAGAGTGCTAATTCAGTATATTGTAGCTCATTAGTAAGCTATAGACACTTATCTACTCATACTGAACATTTCATTTGCTGGCTGATAAAATCTGTTGGGATTGTTTTGGACATCCCTACACACATCCTGAACTATTGTCCACGTCTTCACTGCCACCTTTGGGTCCATAATTGTCTGCTCTTTTTGGTGTAAAGTTAGCAAAATTGTGATTTCTCAACCACATTCATACATGGAGAGGTTTTGTCCTGATTCAGATGTGCAGCAATGAGCACAATTACAAAATCACACAGTGCACACCTGGCTAAACATGATTGTCTTGTAACAGCAGTGCACTCTGTGATATATATAAGGCAGTATTAGAACAGTCGGGCCTCATAGCGGTAGAGGTGGATGCCAGATAAATGGACAGGGGTAATGATCTGAGGCTCAAAACACTCAAATATAGTTTGAAACAGGCTTGTGGGATGCTCCCGGTCAGCAGCCGACAGTCTCTAAATCTCAGTCAATGAGCTGGACCAAGTCTGGCCCCATCTCACATTTTACAGAAGAATATGTTACAAACATCTTGGTACCAGATACCTACAGAGGACTTGAACAGTCCATGCGTTGACATGTCTGGGCTGTTTTGATGGGACAGCATACAGCATATTAGCATAGTGGTCATAATATGTTGGGTGTACTTGGTAATTACCACAAAATTGATATAGAGGCTTATGTGTCTTGCGCCACATAGAGTTCAACAGGTTAAACGTAAGGCTCCTGCAGATGTAATTCTATACTGATTCAGTTTAAAATGAACCTGGGGACTCTTCTTAGCTCCTTAATGTGATTGAATGCACCAATTCCTCTGAACCTACATACCACCGTATCTCCCAGCCTGATGGCTCAGCCCATCTGTTGGATATGCCTCACTATCTGACACTGTGGTGCTACACACAGTCTGTTTAATGTTGGTCTCTTCCTGCATGAAGCTTTGCAGCCACAGGTTTCATCCAGGACACATACATACAGACACACATATGGACATACACACACCGTACGCACATGCCCGAGGGACTCAAATGGCATCTGCCCTGAAGTTTGTGCCAAAACAGGAGGAAGCAGAAGCCTGCAGCTTGGAGCAACAGCCTGCCAGTCGACAGCACTGAGGGGCCTGGCAGGCCTTACGGTTCAGCTGAGGGCTGCTGATAATATCCACATGGGTCTGCCTGTGGACACCTTCAAAGGACAGCATTTTTCTCCAGCTAAAGGAAGCCCTCGGGCATATAAGCACGATATGGCTACAGCCAAAGCATAATCTGTTACAAAAGAGACATAACGACATTAAGGTTCACTCGCTGTACGTAATGTCTGCGGACGTAATGGAAGTTATTCGATTTAGCATCATTAAGTGGGTCTTCCGAGGCCGCGGTCATCATTATTACTTCTGCGAGACTGATGGATGACACAGCTGAGCAGAACATTTCGGTTTCCACTTTGCTTAGCTGAGGTTATGTATGCAAACCTCTGAGATGTAGAGGATACATAGAACGGAGCTCTGACCACTCTTGATTAGGAATATCGTAGTTAAGCTTGATTGTTAGTGAATCAGCAGGGATTATTTGGCAGTATTTTAAGCATTATGCATATGTTAGACTGTATAGACACAGTATGGCTACTGTGGTTGATATGGCTTGGATAGTGTAGTGAGCAACAATGCTGCCTCCCATATGGTAGACTGGGGTTCAGTCCTTGGCAAGCACACCATATTATACCAATAAGAGCCCTTGGGCAAGACTCCAAATGTAAAATGACTGTGATAGTAAGCTGCTCTGGATAAGAGAGTCTGAAAAATGTTGTAAATGTATAAAAGATGGGCTCATGGACACAAACGTGAGCATTTATTTCGTATTTTTGCCATTGTAACTCATACAAAAGTCCTTTTAAAGGCTTTCTCTTTGACCGTTTGCCATTTCCATTAAGTGTATTTACATTTTTTGCAATTTGCCATTGATTACTCTGTTAATAATGAATGAATGAAGGTAAATTACTCAGCATTGGTATGTTCATTGGACTCAATACTGAAAATGTGTATGTTAATTGGGCACAATACTCAACATTGGTATGTTAATTGGACTCAATACTCAACATTGGTATGTTAATTTGACTCGATACTCAACATTGGTATGTTAATTGGACTCAGTACTCAACATTGGTATGTTAATTTGACTCAATATTCAACATTGGTATGTTAATTGGATGCAATACACAAATAACACTGATAAAATTACTTTTATATGTGCTTTCGTAATTAACAGTGACCATACAGAGCCATACTCAAGATTTCAGTGACACTCACAAAAGAAACCTTGGCTATGCTGTGCTTGAAAGACCAACCACATGGCTGGACAAGGCCTATGAAAGGTAGGAGATCCTGGCACAGTTTCAGCAGGTCTGTGATCCTAAAGCATGTCCAAGCCACAGATGGAAAGTATAAATTATTAGCGAGGCATGGTGCATTTGTGGTGCTGAACATAATGTTGGGATTTTTTCCCCCCACCAGCATCTATCTTTTACACTTTTTTGCAAACAGAAGCTACGAGAACTCTAATAAGCAATATTGCAGTGCTTTTGTAAAACAAGCTGTGGTGTCATCGGATTCGGCGTGGGGGGAACGGTGGAGGATTTCTGAGGAGCTCTAAGCTGTTTAAAGTGTGCTGAGTCTTAGGACATGGAGAGCGTGGATTAAAGCTCAAACGCACTCGCAGTGATGATAAAACCAGTGCGCCTCGGCTCATAGATGTCAGAGTGTTTCTGAGCATGACCGCGCTCTACTTTTTCTCTTTTTTTTCTAGGCATAAGTGCAAATAGGTGCCCTTTCGCACTTCTCTGCCTTTAAGCATGTCAGAACAGAGCTGCTGGAAAAAGCTTTGGGATGACGTTCGCTTTCAAAGCAGTGTTTTGGGAGAGAAAGAGAAAAAGAGCTGCATTTTTACACTCATCAGTCAGAACACCGAGCCCCGCTAGTCGAGCGTTAGCCGCTCCGTTAGATGCCATGCTGTGCGTTCAGATTGAGCTACTGCAGTGGTGCTGCAGTAATCTGGAGCACAGGGCATGAGCTGTGCGAGCCTGGATCCAGGTCAGCTGCCTGCAAGGGCCTCAGCTGTGAAGAAGGGCTTCACCTGTCATCGCCCAGGGGCCCTAAGCTCTCTCGTGTCCCCCCACCCACCCAGCACGTGCAGGCCCCTCACCCAACACGTCTAGCAGATAGCTCGGCACGCTCTCTCATCCATGCATTCCTACACAACATGCACTAAATTGGGTCAGAATGATATGGAACATCACTTCACTCAGTGAAAAAATACTCTACCACTTACGTTTTCCACTGTTTTCTGGTTTAACCTGCAGTTTGAATGAATTAAACCAGTAACCTGGACTATATGTCAATACTCACTGGCATTTGATATTGTTAAAGTCATTTTCTTTGTGATTAATAACATTTCTAATTAGTAATCATACGTCAGTCTTTTTCACACAGACTGAGTTTTATTTAATCACCATTTCATCACCAGATCTTCATTAGTGTTACAGTTATTCATGGTCATTTAGGTAAAGAAGCAAATGGGACACTCTGTACTATAGTTTCTGACAGCACCAAAACACCAACATATTATTTTTTTCTGTACATACCATCACAGACATGGTAGGGGCAGGTGGGGCCCGGCTCCACCAGATGTCACTGTAGCGCAGTTGTGACATAATCAATAATTTTGTTTACATTTATTTTATCTGAATATTATTTTCAAACATTGCTGTGTATATGACTTATGGAAATGTCAGTAGTTCCAAATACATTAAAAATATTCTTGTACGTGTTGTGTAAGGTCAGTACTTTCAGCAGTCTTCATTTAGTTAGTATGGGGCCAGCCCGTCAGCCTCTGTTTAAGTAAGTGAGCAGTAGAAAACATGTGCATGTGCAACACACTTTCAATAGTGAGCTGCGGGGCACACTTAAAAGCAGAAGCAGCCAATAAAAAATGAAAGATTTGCATATGCGAGCTTATGTGAATATTGTTGATGGTATCCACGTTGCTATGCAGCTTGCCACTCAAAAACATCCCACTAATCTGTTAGCTGCTGCTAGTGAGGCAATATAATGAATCACAATAAGCAACGGAATACCACCGGAAAGTAAGTCTCTGACAGGGGCTGCATCTCCCAGCGGGGGTGCCAAAATTGGCAAAACACCAGATTATGCTTTTTGGAATTTTATTGATGAGGTGCATTTGTAGTTGAGTTAATTGAGCGAGTAGGTTTGTGTGTAGTTTCACTGATGAGTGGGATGCTGCCCACAGAATTTATTGTGCCCCACCTGGCTTTTTATTCTAGAGACGCCACTGCATAGCATGGTACTACCATTGTTGCATGATGGTATCTGACAATATTACAGTGGTTAAACCATCATGGTAGAACCATGACACACTGTATTTCTGTATAACCATCATGGTTGTATACAAATAAACATGGTTCTACCATGATGGTTTGACCATGGTACTGTTTTTGGAGCCTCCACCACCTCCAAATGTCAATTTAAACCCTGAATCCATGACTGAACTCCTCTCCTTTCTCCTTTCTTTGCTAACTCTTAAGTCAAAACACTTCATTTCTGCTGGATCTCCTGAGCTCAACTCCAAAGGTGCAAATTAAGGGGAGCTGATTGGAATGCATCAGTGAATTGGCCCTGCTCCCATTTGGCACCTTCCCCACACCCAGATACACGTGCACACAAAAAAAACAGCCTCAGTCAGCTTACCAATGTAAGTGCATATGGTGTGTATGCGTTGTCTCTCCCTAAGGAGGTGGTTTCCTTTTGGTGAAGCAGAATACGAAGCCACTTCATAACAAGCCACATCTGAGCATTCTCTTCACAGGATTTTACACATGGTTGGTCATACAAGCAGGACCTGAGGGTTTACATATAGCCCAGTTAGAGAGCAATCGCAGAGGTAAGCATATGCCAGGACTTTTCTGCTGTTCTTGTTTGTAGACTATCTGAACTATCAGAAGCCTTATCTTACAGCAGAGGCTAAGATAAGAGCATATAGCTGATGATCATTCTCTGAGGCTATTTCTTGGCTTGTCCAATGATATCTAGACTACTTGGCCTGAACTGTTAAACAAACCTTATCATAAAACAGATATGCTGATATGAAACAATAGAATATATTTGACTTTTCGATTTGGATACAAGTCATTGGTCCGTTGCTAAATCCACCGCTAAATCCGTTTCGCAATCGATGTCAAGAAATCCTGTGCAAATATGATCCATGAAAGGACAAAGGGACAAATCCTCTCCACAGTTAAACTGCAGCCGATCCTGCCTGTGTGGTGTTCAATAATTCAGCTGTTTGTACCTGTGGAGTGATGGGGTCTCGTTCAGAGGCCCTAAAGTGATGTATAATTAAATGCTAAGCTACATGAAAGTGCATAAGAGATCAGGTCAGAGTCTCCTTATAGAATCAGGCTGCCACAGCTGTAATGACACCACATGTTTGGTAAAGCTCATTTTCATGTAATAAAAGGTATTTTTACACATGCCAATATCTTTACAGTGAAGTCTAGCTTCAATTCTGCATATTTTGATCAAAGGGAGCATCGAATGCTTTCTCAGTCGTTAAGGCAATCCCACAATGCAACGTAGTGTATCTTATGATTGAAGATAGCAGACCAGCCAGCAGCAGGACAAGAATAATTACCTCACTATATTTTGAGACAGAACTCATGAGTGGTTTTAATTTATAGCCAGATTATCGAGTATCAAGTACTTTGTATAGTTTGTATACTTTGTATAATTACACATGCTATGGCTATCAAAATTCTGGTATCATGACATCCATAATCCAGACTGTATTAGAAGTAAACAGTGTTAGAAATGTGGCATGGAGAGTCAGGAAGAGTCTTCAGATTTCAGAATTTATTTAAAGAAGATGACTTAAGTCTGTTACTGATCCAGTCTAAATATATATATATATATATATATATATATATATATATATATATATATATATATATATATATATATATATAAAAAATATTCTCGAGGGTTTAAGTATAGTTACTTATGAGGGAGAGATCAAGGTTGGAAAGGAGGAGGTTGGAGGTGGAATGTGAGACCAGACAAGGTAAAACAGGCAGACTATATGTAAAACAAGCGCAGACTTCATGTAAAACAGGTACAGACTATATGTAAAACAGGCAGACTATATGTAAAATAAGCACAGACTATATGTAAAACAGGCAGACTATATGTAAAACAGGCAGACTATATGTAAAACAAGCGCAGACTTCATGTAAAACAGGTACAGACTATATGTAAAACAGGCAGACTATATGTAAAATAAGCACAGACTATATGTAAAACAGGCAGACTATATGTAAAACAGGCAGACTATATGTA
>BRDA01081998.1:0-10718 GCA_036984385.1 Crenuchus spilurus | reverse complement strand
GAGGTGTAAGAAGCTTGTTGATGGTTATAGGAAGCGATTGATTTCAGTTATTTTTTCCAAAGTGTGTGCAACCAAATATTAAGTTGAGGGTGCCGGTAATTTTGTCCAGCCCATTTTTGGAGTTTTGTGTGAAATTATGTCAAATTTGCCTTTTTTTCCTGTTTTTTGTGTTGTTCCAATACACACAAAGGAAATAAACGTGTATAACAAAACATGTGTAATTGCAATAATTTTCTGTGAGAAATTCAGGGGTGCCTACACTTTCGGCCATGACTGTAAATAGAAATGCAACATTTTCTTCTCTGAATGCAAACCAGCAATGCTTCATAGCCATACCACAAGGAATAAACTGGATAAAACGCGGAAAACCATTAAGGCTGCACCACCACACAGATGAGTGTGGTGCTTAAAAAATTAACAAAATTTACGTTACTGCACAGTTTTTGTGCTTTAAGTGTTTTCATAAAATCATGAAAATGTTTTCATATTTTAATTCTAAAAGGTAAACAGTCATATATTTTACATTCACTACATGCACAGTGACATTTTAAGCCTTTTTTCTTTTGGTGTTAAAGTGTTTGAATAGTAATTTACTTAAACTTGTAATGAAATATTCTAATCATTTGACATTCTGGATTTCTGATTTATATAAGCTATAAGCCAAACTGAACAACAGTAAAACAAACAAAGGCTTGAAATGTCACTTTACCTGTAATGACTATAAAATAAGTTTCTGAAATAAATTATGAACACAAATGTACTGCATGATATTTTTTGACGGAACACTAAAAATACTGTGTATCACACTGTATGTATGGTTGCTCTGTATTCTGCTGTGCAGCATCTGTTGTGATGCTCTCCACTGCTGCACAATATCTTCTCCTCCGTACCCCACCCTTTCTGCTGAGATAATGATGGCAGTTATCAGTAATATACAAGATCAACACACAGAAAATGACCTGTTCTTCACAGAGCAATAAATGATGGGCTGAAATACATCATACAGTGACTGAAGGTCTTTGTAAATTAAGCCAAATCTTAAACCAAGGAAGTAAATTAACTTGGATAAAACACAAGGAAAACGTGCCTGTAATGAACATATGTTTTGGATGAGCTCACTGGTCTTTGTAGGGACGTTGTGGAGGGAGTTCCCCAGTGGTAGGTCACACTGCTGCTGTTAATGCAGTCATGTACTTCTTTCTGCATTGGCTCCTGGAGAGGAGTGCAGCACCCTGGGAAAACAGCAACTTATCATACATCACATTAGTGCTAGTTCACCAGGAAGGGGAGTGGAGTATAATTGGACAAAATCTCATTTCACAAACTCAGGGAGGGGTGGAGCTGGGCCAAAAAAAAGAGAGACGGGTATATCCTTGAATGTGGATGAACATACATAGCCATCCTGACTGCCGGTTTCCTTTAATTAAACACACTCTCATTCGTTCCTCAGACATATGGATGTAATTAGAAGTAAACAAATCATTAATGCAGTGTGCGTCGTGAGTGAAAAACAGCAGCCACACTATCGACAACACTTTTATGTTCCTCTGAAAGGCAGGAAGGGAAAACTCTCGCGCACGCTCCCCAGTAAGTGATGAAAGATAAGGAAATCGGAGACAATCCCAGATTTACCTGAGCGTCTGGCATGAGCTTTTGCTTCCTCTCGCGTGTTTAGCTGAGCTCTGTGTGGCCGGATGTTAGCCTCGTCTGTGAGAGACCTGCTCCTTGTCAGAATCTTTTTTTTCCACTTTTTATTTGGGCTCTGCTCATCATCATTAGTGTCCCACTGGACACCGGGTTCAAATTAAGAGACATTTCATTCTCGCCCACCTGCAGTTCGTTAGCAGGGTAAGAAACTTCATTTAAAGGAAGGATGTGGTTGGGAGATGTCATCGTATCAATCAACCTCTTCCTATCCCTCATGGACTGTCAGTGGACTGTACACTAAAAAATTCACTATAAATTAACACTAAAATACTGGCAGCAGAGACACCAGAATTTTAGAGCACCAGAATAACTGCTTTCATGGTAGTTTTACAGTACATACAAGCATGTTACTGTTATTTTACAGTGCATCTATTGTAATTTAACAGTATATTAATGTGTATACTACTCGTGTTTGGCAGAAATCATCCCACTCCTGACACTAATGTCGAAAAGAATAAAATGTGTCAATCAGCTTTTGTTCTTTATTTAATGTTTAACAGTAAAGCTTGCGAGCAAAACAACACTTGAAATGCCAAAATACATGTAGTTTTAATAGCTAATCTTCACATCTATGGTAACAACACAAATACCCTTTTAATCATCCCATAATAAATCCCATAATAACCCCAACTAAAGTCTACTTACACTTAAACAACAAATATCAACACAATGAACAATGACAAAACAGGACGGGTGCATTCCCACGAGCCTTTGCAAAGCTAATTTGCATGAACTACTAACCTGCCCATAAGAACCCCACCCCCTCTGTGGCAGACATTACAATATTTCTGTAGTTTATTTAAAGTTATTAATTACTTGGACAGCTGTTAATCAATCCAAAATTCCACTCACAACAAAACAACTATTTATACGACTGAGACAGCTTATCACCTGATGATTTTTGACAACAGGGATATCTGACTGTGTGTGGGGCTGAAGATGTATTTGAGAAAATACAGGACACAGTACTGTAAAATGCTGTACTGGTGTGCTATGTCGTCAGTATACAATAATACCATGAATCAAGCCTTGTTATTCACAACATTACCATATTTTACCCAAAACAGTGTCTTACTGTTGTAATTTTGTATTTTTAATGCAATTTTTTACAGTACAGGATCGTTTTTGTAAAAATAAAATTAAAAAAAGGTAAGAAAAATGGACTTGTTAGATCAGATTAGGACCAGCAGGATGAATTAAAGGAATTAACCTTCCTAACATCTAAGTGGCATTAATCACTCAACTGCTCCCTGGGCACCACGACTGATGTGACTCTGGATTTTTGAGTGCTCACTGTGCTCTATAGTGTGTTCATTCAGTATCTACAATGTAGATGTAACCTAAAAGGTACAACATAGTCATTAGGGTCCAGCGGTGTACCTTGAAGGTTCACTGCATTAGAATAAGAGTGGGTCAGTAAAACCTCAAATTAACTGCAATCAGTTACAGTTACATTCACTAACTAAAGGTACTGAAGATGCCAGTGACAGTGTAGTCCACTTTTTAGGGAGTGTAGCCCAATGTACAATGTTCTTGATACACTATCTATATCTTAATTGGCTGCTACTTTGTCTACACAGATGTTAATATTAGTTTTAGACTGAAACATTCACAGGTAATAAAAGAGACCAGTTCTGCACTGATGTTGGATGATTAGTTCTTGGTCACACTCCAGCTCATCACAAAGGTACTGGATGGAGCTCCATTGCTCCAAAGAATCCAGGACCTCTTATTAAATGGGGCATCTCCAAAAATGTGATTATGTTGAAAAAGTTCATTTGTGTTCAAAATGTAATTCAAAAAGTTAATATAATATTCATTACACATAAAGTGATGCATTTTCATCCTTGTTGTTTGTTTGTTTTAATGTTGGTACTGTTTCAATAGTTTTATCTAACTAATAACTTTCTGAATTGTGATTTTCATGAGCTGTAAGCTGTAGTGATCAACAGTAAAACATGAAAAAAGGCTTAAAATGTCACATTACATGTAATGAATATAAAACAATGAACTTTTTCACAATATTCACATTTTTTTGACTGTCTGTAATAGTAGCAGAAAACAAAATGTGAAATAAAATAAGTTATAATATTTTAAGTATTAAATATAATATAAGTAAAATAAGAGTACCAGTTTGATAACTGCTGATATGACATATTAAGCTTAAGTGTAATTCAATGGCACTATAGCTAGCACAATCAGTACTGTAATTCCAACAATATTGATATTTTATAAAAATAAGTGTTTATATTAGAACATGAGCTTTCCTGTCACTGGTGTGGAACATCTGGAACATCTTCAGGGACTTTAATTAGGAAACATAATTGTAACAGATTCTGTTGTGAGTGATTTATTTGAAATTGTGTTGACTTCACTTTCCTCCTCTTGAGATTTTAAGACTCAGAAAGCAAAGAAAACAAGTGGATTCTCAACCTTATGGTTGACTGTAATAAATGAACCAAGCCTCTCCTTTCACTAGAAGCTCAGATAACCAAACCAAACCAAAGCTCTGTTCTTGGAACCAGTTCACTGGGAAAGACTTGGAACTGTTGAAGTTAGAAGAGGAAGAGAGAGAGAAGCAATGAGATGGAATCATGAATGAGCCAATAAAAAGCCTGAAGACCCAAACAGAAGAGGAGATGTTCTGGAGAAACGCTTTCCATACGGTCCATCTGGAGTTAGAATCAACTGGACAACACTTATGATAATGAAGATAACCTTGCCCTGATTTAAAGTTTATTTATTTTAAAGTTCAGGTATGATGCAGATATGTTCTTTTCTCCTGGTGAACAAGTGAACGTAGTGAGCATCTAAGGTACAGAGTTGGACCTTAAATACCATATTGAACCTTTAAAGGTGTACTTACAATGTTTGTACATTGGACCGCAAGTCTGATTATGCACTTATTAGTTTGTGTTTTAAAGGCATCACTAGCAAATTCAAATGAGTATGTTTTCTTACCAGAACTGATGAACCTGCTAGATTTAATGACCCATTTTTATATCACCCACATTGCTAATATATGAAAGGAGCCTAAATTATTCCTATTGGAGGATGTCGAGTTGTTTTTTTATTGCCAGTGGCCTAAAAGTTTCATATCCGGATGCATCCCCAGTCAAGCAACAGCTGAATTCAAATCAGCTAAAACTGCAGAGACTGGCTCTTCCTGCAGTAAGAATCAGATTAAAATCCAGAGTGTCGCACAGTGGCTGTAGGGCCTGCGGGCACAACTGGGTAGATGCATACAGTATGTGTTGATTCAGCACTGGCTGTCTCTGCATTGCGACTGATATTTTGTGCTATTACATGGAATACATACTGCGAATTAGGTTAGGATATGAAGGAAAAAACAAGAAATGTCTCAAAGCCGTGGATGTTATTTCAGTCATTGGCTTCAATGCAATAGTTTAGTGAAAAATCAAAAATGTCCTCAAATGTAACATTAAAAATGGGCAAAAGTACAAACAGAACTCAGGTTTCAGGAACACTGCTGTACAGTTTTACAATAGTTGTCCGTTTATAGTTAAATAAATGTAAAACAGCTTTTCATAAATGTCACAAATAAGATTATTTTTCATAGCATTGATTTAAAGGATAATTCTTCAGGATAATTTTTTCAACATTTTTGCAAAATTATATGGTCAACTTGTATTCAGTTAGAGTTGTTTGACATGAAATGTTCATTTCGAGAGCAATGTAGAGCCAGTATTGTGGTGATAGGATCTAGACATCAAAATGTTTTTACTTCTAACATCTACCACTCAAAATGTATTATACAAATTGTTACAAAAATGATTGCACATGTACTACCGGCTGGAGACATTTTACATGGCTTTGAGAACAAAATTGACATATTTTTAAAAAACTTTCATCTTGCATACATGCAGACAAAATAGTCCCAAAGATATATTGATCACTATAAACAAAGAAGGGGTGACCAGCATCAAGATGGATGGATGCAATCAGACAAGTCATGAATGAGCCATTAAGAAGACCCAAAACAATATGTTCTGGTGAAACATTATCCACATAGTTGCTAGGAGTTGGAATCATCTTGACATCACTTAACAATAATAATAGCAACCCCATCCTGACTCCACTTATATATTTAATTTTCAAAAATAGTTCATGAAACATTACATACATGCTCATTACTTCTGGAAAATGTAAACTACTGAACCTTTAGCACCATGCTGAACCTGAAAGCTTCCTTTTCATTGATCTCTATTGATTTTAGCATTGATTTCAGCATGATCTACATTACAAATTAAAAGGATGCGTGTAGGTTAACTTAACCATTTTGAGTAGTAAATAAAATGTGTTGTAGACATGGTGAATACATCCACTGTAAATACATTTGAATCTGCAGTACACTGTTTCACATCAGGCTGAATGACGTTTACACCTCCATGGATGAATTTTTGCCGTTAAATTGGAATATGAGTGCAAGTCCTCTTTATATGATGAATTCCCTTGATGTCATAACAATAATAAACTCTCCTGGGTGGATAATACTCTCACTGATGAGTTTACAGATCAAAAACAACTTCATGACCAAAGCAAACAATCAAGAAATAATAGATTATGAAGCATGTTTTCCACAAACTGTTGTGTTGAATTGGTTTGTAGCTTTTATCCAGCCTCTTAACCCAGATTCTTTACCCAACCTCCTTTACCCAGCCTCTTTTACCCATATTCTTTACCTAACCTCCTTTACCCAGCTTCTTTAAATGGCCTCCTTTATTCAGCTTCTTTACCCAGACTAATTTACCCAATGTCCTTTACCCAACTTCTTTATCCTTGCTAATTTACCCAATGTCCTTTACCCAGCTTCTTTATCGGGTCTCTTTACCCGGCCTCCTTTACCTAGCTTCTTTAAATGGCCTTCTTTACTCAGCTTCTTTACCCAGCTTCTTTATCAGGTCTCTTTACCCGGCCTCCTTTACCTAGCTTCTTTAAATGGCCTCCTTTACTCAGCTTCTTTACCCAGCTTCTTTATCGGGTCTCTTTACCAGGCCTCCTTTACCCAGCATCCTTTACCCCTATTCTTTACCCAGACTCCTTACACACCTTCTTTACCCAGACTAATTTACCCAGCCTCTTTACCCATTCTCTTTATCAGGTCTCTTTACCCAACGTCCTTTGCCCAGCCTCCTTCACCCATATTCTTTACCCAGCCTTCTTACACAGATTCTTTACCCAGACTAATTTACCCAGCATCCTTTACCCAGCTTCTTTATCCAGCCTCCTTACAGACCTTCTTTACCCAGACTAATTTATCCAGTCTTCTTTACCCAGCCTCATAATTGCTAAATTGTTCATTAATCTCACTACTGAACTTGAGTCTACACCTTCTCTTCTCAGGTGCTAAATCCACAGACATCTTTGTATTGCTTTCATTTCTTCAGCGGGAAATCAGAAAAAAACCCAAAGTGTGACTAGATTTACATGTGGAATTTACAAGTGTCATCACTGTTTCTGAGTAAATTCCAAGTGTGTTGTGCTCCACATTATTCTTGTTGTGTTATCCACCTGGTAGCATCTTGAAGCACTTTGTTTACAAACATATGAATTTGTTGGTCGATCATCTAATGTTCCATCAGCTGCAGTCAGAGCAGCTGTATGCAGTAGGTTTTATTTTGCTTATGTTATGAATAGATATGGTCAGATTGACCTCAGTGCTGTGGCTTTTCTAAGCGCATGCAGAGCGTTTTGGGCTCATTTGCAAGTATTAACCCACAGTAACCCCCCCAATACCCCCCTCAACCAACATACACACACTCCTCAGTTCATCTGCCTAGCACAAACATGTGCAACTTTTAACTCCACTTAACACGTCTGACAAATGTGCCAGCGTTATGAATGTTTTAATATCCGGCTGCCGCTCTGCGTATCTGCTCTCGGGAAAACCAGGCCACTCGCCTCCACAGCACAGGAAAAACAAAACACAAAATGTAGACACAAGCGCAGGGGGAGCGACTCCACCACTGTCTCATAAACATCATCAATACCATCCCCAACCCAGGCTGGAGATGTTTGGAGCTATTGATTTGGGTGTTTTGTGCACTGGGGATTTGTTGCTCAATGGCTAGAGAGGGAATCAAATACTACTGCATCTCCAAAATCTAGAATTAACAATATCTAGAATTACCTTTTTGAATGAAGTTGTGAACAACAATGAACTTTTTTACAATATGCTAAATATTTCATGAGTCTTATCAGTGATGATTATGTACATTTTAGGCTCTTTAAAGCAATAAAGTAATAGTTCAATGGAAAATTATAGCTTTTCATAACTTGATTTACATTTGAAATTCTTGTAAATGATTAAAACAGGGCAGCTGTGGTCTGGTGGTTAGGGTTCTGGTCTTGTGACCGGAAAGTCGCCGGTTCGATCCCCCAGGTAGGTCATGACTGAAGTGCCCTTGAGCAAAGCACCTAACCCCCAAATGCTCCCCGGGCACCATGGATAGAGCTGCCCACCACTTCAGGCATATGTTCTCACAGCCTAGTGTGTTCACTAATGTGTGTGTGTTTCACTGCACAGATGGGTTAAATACAGAGGTCAAATTTCGTGCAAATCACGTTGCCATAAGCTGAATCAAATGTAATCTCAGGGTGCTTTCACACGTACATTGTTTGGTTCATACTTTCAAACTTTTCAGTTTGGTCTGAACCAGAATAGCAGGTGTGAAAGGGGCTACGAACCACGGTTCTGATCAAAGGAGCTTAATTTGGTCCAACCAAAATTGGTGGTTTCAGTCAGGATCTACTGAACCATGGTCCGGTTTGTGCGCAGTGTGAAAACACTTTTCTAGAAGGTTTGGACTTTTGGACCAAATACAGGAAGTTGACGCAGATGTTAGCAACATTCAATAACAATAACAGAAGAAAAATAAGCAGAAGAGCAGCAAAAATGAGCCATGGCAGCACATGGAGCGAGGAGGAGACCAAATGTTTAATATAATTTTGGTCTGATGAACATGTGAAAAGTCAGCTTAAAAATGCACAAAAATGCTGAAACATGCATTGTTCACATCCATGTTCTAAACTAAAAAAACAGCGGCAGCAGAATATAAAAGCATATAAAATAAGTATATTAAGCATCAGACACACATCCTACTACAAACCAATCAGTGTCGAGTGTAGGAAGACGTAAGTGATGACGACAGAACGTAGACGTGTCATATTAAAAGTCTTTGGTGCGCTCGCAAAAAATACAGTGTGAAAACAAACCTAACCGGACTAAATATATACAAAGTAACAAACCCACAAACCTTGGTTCGGGCCGGGGGCAGAACTTTCAAGAGTGAAAGCACCCTAAATATTTGCCCCACCCCACCCCTGTGTGTGCAGTGGTGTGAGTGTGTGTTCAGTTAGTGAGAGGAGATGAGAAAGAAGAGGGGAAGGAGCAGCTGGCTCTGTGGCTACATCTGTACAGACCTCCTCACAACGATGATTGAGCTCAAGCAAAACTCACTCACAAATCATGTTAAAAAATCAACTACAACTTCCACAATTAACAAATTACAGTCTAATCACAATAAACATGTTTTAATAATGTTAACTAGTCTGTGCTGCATTTAGTCTTGAACATCCCCATTGACATTTAATCCATCAAAGTTGTACAAAAA
The DNA here is from genome assembly GCA_036984385.1 of Crenuchus spilurus. NCBI lineage: Eukaryota > Metazoa > Chordata > Actinopteri > Characiformes > Crenuchidae > Crenuchus > Crenuchus spilurus. Next base: position 1,377 of record BRDA01081998.1, on the reverse strand, counting down.
TATAAAGGGATCCTCAAATGACCCCAAAATTAGGCAAAAATGGCATTTATGGCCACTGTGAAAAGGGTTTAATGTGCCGTAACTTTTGCATAAGCCATATTTTATGTTTTTTTTCTGTTGCATCCAGACAAATAACTGTGTAACAGTGCATTAAATGTGCTTTAGCATGTAACTGTATCTATAAACATGAACAAAGGTGTGTTTTGTGTCTGCTTATTTTTATTATTTCACTTTTATAATCAAACGCTGTACTGTGGGCTAGTGTTTGTACACGCTTTGATCAAAATTGGCAAATGTAAACTTTCACACCTACTGGAATAAGCCTTAGTAAATGTTCATTTCTAACGCATCTCCACAAATTAGAATATTGTGGAAAAAGTTCTTTTGTATTGATAATTTTATTCAAAAGGAGAAACTGTCATTTTATATTCATTACATGGAAAATGACACTTCAAGACTTTTGATTTGAAGTTGATGCTGTTTAAATAGTAATTTACTCAAACTCCTAATGAAATGATTTCAGATTTTCATGAGCTAGAAGTCTGATCAACATTAAAACAAATAAAAGACTTGAAACATCACAAGACGACAATTCGCCTTTTTGAATGGAATTATGAACAAGTGTATAAATTATGAATTAAGTGTTACTGAAAAGTTTTCTACTTTGATGTTTTTTTGATGAGATCGTTAGGCGTTGTTTAAGAAAAATCACAGGTGAAATGAAAGCCTTTAACTTTAGCAGTAAATGAGCAGGTTGATGTGATGTAAACAGGTGCTTCTGCATGATTGTAGGCCATGAGCTCTGTCGTCTAATCCCAGCTTTGAATTTGTGTTTAGATGTTCCAGGAAGGAAGCTTGTCAGAAATGGGAGGTGCCTCAACACTTCAACACAGAGCTCAAGCAGTGCGTTGACATCACCATCATCCCACGAAACATGTCTGTGACCGCTGCTTCAACTCAGGTGATGTAGGCTTTAGGGTCGACCACAGGCTTCCAGGCTTTTCCTAATCTCGTGTTCACGGCTTATAAACTCACGTGGGCCCATTATTTCCATGTGATGTAATATAATATGCACTCTACGTGTGTAAACACCTGCTTTTCTGATCATTTCTTCTGAAAGCCACAGACCCACTATATTCTTTACATGTAAAGTGACATATTTCAAGCCGTTTTAGTTTTAATGTTGATACTCTATGAATGGTAATTTACTCAAACTTGAAAAAATGTAAAAAAAAAAAAAATGTGTATGTGTATATATATATACATACATACAGGGGTTAGGCAATGAAACTGAAACACCTGTCATGTTAGTGTGGGAGGTTTCATGGCTAAATTGGACCCGTCTGGTGGCCAATCTTCATTAATGTCACATTGCAC
>BRDA01081994.1:0-12191 GCA_036984385.1 Crenuchus spilurus | reverse complement strand
CACTTCAGGTCTCCTGTGAAGGTCTGGTAGTTGCGGATGTCTGGCACACCACAGCGAGGCTGTTTCATGGCAGTGATTGTGGCTTTATCCAGCGTACCTGTCTCCTGCAGACCCAGCTGCCTCTGTAACTTCTTCAGAGCTTTAGAAGTGGATACCACTGACTGCAGGCCACTCTTCTCTTGAACCTCCTTATAACCAAAGCGCTTCAGGTATGTCTGAAAGCAGATGAAAGAGAGACAGATTGTTAATCAGTTTCAGATGATTATACTTGTAATGTACGTTACATTGGGGAAAAAAATGAAATAACCAGTATATGTTTCTGAAAGCAAAGAACTAGTAAGTGTAATAAAAATAAGACAAACAATACTCACTTCAGCCAGCTCGTTGTCAGTCATGTTTTTGAGTACATCCCCAGGGAAGTTCACAAAGACAGACTTAATTGGATGGCACCACACGCTTAAAGCGCAGGTCCCGAAAACCACAAACGCCAAGGTGCTAAGCCTCATAGTGAGAACTTTACAATCAGCTTCTGAAGCTGTAAAGAGTCTAAAAAACCTCTCGGATGAAGTTTATGAATGAAGAATGTTTTAACTGTGCTTTCTGCAGCCCTCTTCTCTCAGCTTCTGTTGCTGTTTCTCTGCTCTTGAAACAGCTTTGCGTCCAGCATTTATAGCCCAAATGAGGATTAGCTGACTCAGCCTCATCACCTATGTGTCACTCACACACACACACACACACACACACTCACAGCAAGCTGTGGGAGGTTTTTTTTTTTATTCTCCTCCAGTTCTACCCAGAAGGGGAATTTCCCAAAATATGATTTGCTACAAAAAGTCAGTTCAGCAGGGTAGTGAAGTTTTTTTTGGTTATATTAATTGAATAACTGTATATTGGACTATTCAATTTTTTTGTGAAAATGATTCACAAAGTAATTAGTGAAACTTCAATCTAATAATTACTGTGATAATCATTCTAACTATTACTCATCAGGGAGAAGTGTTAAAAGAAAGAAAAACAATGGTAAACGACACATGAATGTAAAACATTTTCTTGAATTAAAATACTAACATAGAAACAGGATTCCACAATTTTTCAGTGTTTTGTTTTTGTTTTTTTTGTTTTTTTACAAAGTATTAGGACATCACAGCACTTTAGTCACATTCCGGAATCCATCAATGCTGAAACAACAAAGACATCATTAAGGCACTAAACCGTACTGGGAATTCTATAAGACTTGGAATAGAGACTAAAAGTGGGAAATCTCACCACATTAGCGCACGGTGCATGTTCCGTGCACTTTAGTCACAGTCCGGAATCCATCAATGCTGAAACAACAAAGACATCATTAAGGCAGTAAACAGTACTGGGATTTCTATAAGACTTGGAATAGAGACTAAAAGTTGGAATTCTCACCACATTAGCGCAGCACTTATTCTACACATATTATTCTCACCACTTTAGTCACAGTAACTAGTTATTTCCTGTTTTGATTGTGAAATGCAGTGTATTTGTCAGGAACTCCACTTCCCAACAGACAGCGCATGGGAGGCACGCTCACTCTGCTATTCAGCGCGTAGTCCAAAGGTCAACCTCGCCTGAGTACTGAGCACGCACAGCTGACGCTCATTATCAAGACACTATTAAAGCTCCACCAAACTCTGCCTTGACGCGAAGTATTGCCACTTATCCTAGTACCTTACCAAGTGTTACCTTTATTTTCTGTTTAGCCTCATTTTTCTGACCATTTTGCCTTCGTTTTCGACCTTGCCTTTGTTGTAGCCCTTGTTTTTTGTTTGCCTTAGTCTCCTAGCCTGGTTGTTGATCTCTGTTTGTATTTTGACTTTGTCTTGCCTCAGCCCTTGTTGGATCCTTTTGCCGTGTATCTTCTACTGGTTTTACTGACCTTGTGATCTGTCTACTGTCAGTATTGTCTCCTGTGCTGCCTTCTGTACTCATCTGTGGTATGTTTGCTACTGTTTCCACTAATCCTAAGTAAAATTACATTTTACCTTTTATCCGCTCGTGTCTGGGTTCATGACTTTTTGTACTGAGTCTGACAAAATACTTTGTCCTTTAATATGCAGACAGCGGATTCAGACCCAGTACAGAAGGCAGTCTCCTTACAAGGTCAGTTGTTGGACAACATCAACAAATGTTACACGAACTCGCTGGCAACTTGAACAAGCTAGCTCAGACTGTTTCAGAACAACAGGGACAGATCGCTGTGCTTTGCTCTAACATTCAGAAGCTTACTGACAATGAATCTCAGTCGACCGCTCCCAGTGATGCAGTCTCACCAGCCGCCACACTTACACCAGCGCTATTACCTTATCAGACATCCTTTCGAGTGATACAACCAGAGAGGTTCGAAGGTTCACCTGAGAAGTGTGCAGGCTTTTTGATGCAATGTGACATTTTTATGTCCCATTCTCCACCTCTATCCGAGATCACTAAAATCAGTCTGGTAACCTCCCTGTTACAGGGTAAGGCACTCGAATGGGCTACCGCAGTATGGTCTCGTGTATCTCAAATGTCATATCTGGAGTTTATTGGAGAATTCAGAGCAGTATTCGCTCACTCTGGCCAGGACAAAACTAGTGGGGAACTATTACCTAAGTTAAAACAAGGCCGCCGTTCTGTTGTAGACTACTCCATTGACTTTCATACCCTGGCAGCAGCGAGTGGCTGGGAGGAAATGGCATTAATAGTGATGTTTCTCCTCGGTTTGAATGATGATATTTTGACTGAACTGGCTTGCCGTGATGACTCTCTGAATCTGGAACAGCTCATTAAACTAGCTATTCGTATTGATCACCTACTTACTGATTTCAAGACTCGTCCTCGATTACCTCTCAGAAACACAACCACCACTATTCCCTCTGGAAAAGACGTCGTGGAGCCCATGCAATGTGATGCCTCTCACCTGTCACCTGAAGAGAAGACACGTAGGAGAAACACCGGGTTGTGTCTTTATTGTGCATCTCCTAGTCATTTAGTGCGAGATTGCAGACTGCGCCCATGTAATGTCTCAGCTCAAGCAGAGGGAAAGTGCACGGAACATGCACCATGCGCTAATGTGGTGAGAATTCCCACTTTTAGTCTCTATTCCAAGTCTTATAGAATTCCCAGTACTGTTTACTGCCTTAATGATGTCTTTGTTGTTTCAGTATTGATGGATTCCGGAGCAGAAGGAAATTTCATTCAAGCCGACCTGGTACAGCTACATCATATCCCTATAGAGAAACTGCCTGTCCCATTTTGCCTCAGCGTGCTGGATGGAGCACCACTCAGATCAGGGAGGATAACGCATCGCACCTAACCTATCCAGCTTCAAATCAGTGCTTTACATTCAGAGTTTATCTCCTTTTTGATTTTAGAACACTCAGCATACCCCATGATCCTGGGCCTTCCTTTGTTAGAACTTCACAATCCGGTTATTGACTGGAAGAAGAAAGACATTATTCAGTTTTCCCCATACTGCAACAAACACTGCCTTCTACCACCTGTTCTTCATGCCCAATCCACATCCATAGAAAGTCCATCCCAAGACACCATAGCAAATGTTCCCAGTGAATATAATGATTTAAAAGAAGTCTTTAGTAAGACTAAAGCCACCACACTACCCCCTCATCGCACCTGCGACTGCGCCATAGAATTAACTAACAACCCGACCTTCCCTAAAGCCAGGGCTTATCCCCTCACACAGGAAGAAGAGAAGGCCATGAACATGTATATCGATGAGGCATTAGATCAGGGTTTCATCCGGCCATCCACATCACCGATAGCTTCTGGGTTTTTCTTCATCAAAAAGAAGGATGGGAGCCTACGTCCATGCATAGACTATAGATCTCTTAATCAGATATGCAAAAAATATGCTTATCCCCTTCCCTTGATTCCTTCATCATTATAACAACTCAGAGAAGCTACCATTTTCACTACTTTAGACCTACGCAGCGCCTATAATTTAATTCGGATCTGTGAGGTAGTTGAGTGAAAAACTGCTTTTATCACCACTAGGGGGCACTATGAGTACTCTGTTATGCCTTTCGGCCTTAATATTAGTCCCTCGGTCTTTCAGTCCTTCATAAATGATGTCCTACGCAACATGCTTGGTATCACATGTCTCTCGTATCTTGACGACATCCTGGTCTTTTCAAAGTCCTATTCTGATCATGTTACTCACATTTGCTCTGTCCTCTCTCGCTTCCTAGAAAACCATTTATTCGTAAAAGCTGAAAAATGTCAATTTCATGTCTCCAAAGTCTCCTACCTCGGTTTCATCATCAGCGCCAATGGCATCTCCATAGATGAACGCAAAATTGAAGCTGTACTTAATTGGCCCCGGCCTACCAGTGTAAAAGAACTGCAACAATTCTTAGGCTTTGCTAATTTCAACAGAAGGTTCATTAGCAACTATAGCCCCATAGCAGAACCTTTGACCTCATTGATCAAGATTTCCCCCAGAGATTTCCAGGGGAATCCCTCCACCACATTTGCATTTAACAACCTCAAAACGGCATTTACCTCTGCTCCGGTACTATGTCAGCCAGATCCTACTAAACCTTTCATAGTAGAGGTAGATGCATCTCAAATTGGGGTAGTAGCTGTACTGTCCCAAAGATCAGGAGAACTGCCTAAATTACATCCCATTGCATATTTCTCACACAAAATGACACCAGGAGAACAAAATTTCACAGTAGGAGACCGTGAACTGTTAGCTATGAAACTAGCATTTGAGGAGTTGAGGCATTGGTTGGAGGGAGCTCAACATAAAGTTCAAGTCATTACTGACCATAGAAACTTAGAGTATCTGAGATCAGCCAAATGTCTTAACCCCCGTCAAGCATGTTGGACATTTTTTTTACGTTGGACACGTTTTTTACACGCTTTGATTTCCGAGTTACTTATTGTCCTGGTTCTCAGAATATCAAAGCAGACGCATTATCTTGCATGTTTTCACAGTCTTTGATTATCAAAGATCAAAGCCCAGATAATATTTTAGATCCTCAAGTGTTCGTAGCTGCTGTCACATGGGAAATTGATACAGAGATCCAGAATGTGCTGCGAGATCTGACCATACCCGAACAATGCCCCCCTAACAAGACTTACGTTCCTGCTCCCTTTAGAGAACGACTGCTAACCTGGGCTCATTCCTCTTTATCCTCAGGTCACCCTGGTAAACGTAGAACACAAGAAATCATATCCATCAGGTATTGGTGGGAATCTCTTAGACATGATGTTCATGCATTTGTGTCATCCTGCTCCATCTGTGCAAAATGTAAAATCCCCAAGATCCTTCCTGCCAGCAAACTTATGCCCTTACCAGTTCCCAATCGGCCCTGGTCACATATAGTACTAGATTTTATAACTGATTTACCTCTTTCAGACGGTTTCACTACTATAATGACTGTGGTGGATCGTTTTTCCAGGGCCGTAAAATTTGTCCCATTTCAGTCCATACCTACAGCATTCCAGATGGCTGAGACATTATTCCAACAAGTATTCAGGAATTTTGGTATCCCTGATGACGTCCTATCTAATAGAGGCCCTCAGTTTACCTCGCACGTTTGGAGCGCATTCTTTGAATATTTAGGTGTCAATGTTAGCCTTACGTCAGGATATCATCCCCAGTCTAACGGTCAGTGCGAGCATACTATGCAAGAACTTGCCAAATTCCTTCGTATCTATTGTCACGACAACCCGCATGATTGGTCTAGCTACCTGATTTGGCCCGAAATGGCTCAGAACTCACTAATTTCTAGAGCCACGGGGGTCACCCCGTTCCAATGTGTACTCGGATTTCAGCCTAATCTAGCACCATGGACAACAGCCGGAGAGGAGGTTCTGGCTGTGACCGACTGGATGCAAAGGAGCTAAAGAGTGTGGGAGGAGACACATCAGAGGATAGAAGAAGTCCTCATGAGAAATAAGGAATTCGCTGATCGTCATCGGGGAAAGACACCTGTTTTCCAGCCAGAAGATCGAGTGTGGCTATCTACAAGAGATCTAAAGGGACGTAGTAAACTAAATTCCAAATATATTGGACCTTTTCTGATAATTAAAAAAGTCAATGATGTGGCTTATAAGTTCTCTCTCAAATACAAGATCGCTAACACTTTCCATGGCTCTTTTAAAGCTGGTGATTCCTGGTCCACTGGGAGAGCCTGTTCCTGATGACGTCAGCAACCTACCTGAGGAGGCGCGCGAAGACTCCAGCTGATTTTCGAAATAGCTGCGGACAAGGTCACCGATCACATCAGGAACACAGCATCACCAGACTGCTCTTGTTTTGGGCTATAATTGCAAACTAAACGCACTGTTTAGTGCGGTTTCGGTACAGTTTGAGTTTTGGCTGAGAGGCGCGTGCCACGCCCACTCTAAGCTGTATCTGTGAAAGCTTTCAGACTGTCAGAAATTATTCACACCATTCAGATCGCTGCTGAACCCTCCAGCTGCTCCTCTGCCTACCTGCCTCACAGCTGAAATCTTTGCCTCGTTTTTCACCGGGAAAGTGATGGCCATCAGTAGCCAGTTCACTGACCCACCTACTGCCTCTGCTACTCAATCTATTTCGACCAAGAGAATCACATTCTCTTCATTTACTCCTCTCTCTGAGGAAGAGGCACTAGCCCTCCTAACATGTAGCCGCCCTACTACATGCCCGCTTGATCCGATACCAACAGACCTACTACTAACTATTGCACCTACTATTATTCCAGCTATCACACATGTGATAAACAATTCACTTTCCAGCAGTAAATTCCCGTCTGCCTTCAAACAGGCTCAGGTGACACCATTACTCAAAAAGCCCTCACTCAACCCTGTCCAGGTTGACAACTATCGGCCAGTTTAGCTACTGGCTTTCCTCTCTAAGGTCATAGAAAGGGAAGTGCACAATCAGGTCTCTGACTTCCTCACCCAGAACGACCATCTCGATCGCAACCAATCTGGTTTTGAAAAAGGACACTACTGAAACAGCTCTGTTGTCCGTCACAGAAGCTTTAAAAACTGCCAGAGCCACCGGACAGTCCTCGGTGCTCATACTGCTGGACCAGTCAGCAGCCTTTGACACAGTCAATCACGACCTCCTATTATCTATGCTTTCAAACATGGGTATCTCGGATACACCACTATCATGGTTCAGATTCTACCTCGCTGAGCGTTCATTTCAAGTGTCATGGCTAGGACAGCTGTCCTCTTCGCACTCATTGTCCACCGGAGTGCCCCAAGGCTCGGTACTGGGACCCCTTCTTTTTTCCATTTACACCACCTCACTGGGACCAGTTATCCGCTCGCATGGCTTTTCCTACCATTGCTTTGTTGATGATACTCAGCTCTATCTGTCATTCCCACCTGATGATGACTCTTCCATCACGGCGTGGATATTTCACTGCCTCTCAGATATATCCTCATGGATGAAGGATCACCACCTACAACTTAACCTCTCAAAGACTGGACTACTGGTCTTCCCCGCAAAACAGTCGGTTCAACACAACCACACCTTGACGATCGACTCTCTCTCACTCTCTCCGTCAAAGGTTGTTAGGAACCTCGGGGTTATGTTTGATGACCAGCTTTCATTCACATATCATGTGGCCTCTGTTGCACGGTCCTGCCGCTTTGCACTCTATAATATCAGACAAATCAGACCGTTCCTAATGCAACATGCCACTCAACTCTTGGTACAAGCTGTGGTTATCTCACACCTCGATTACTGCAACGATGTGCTAACAGGCCTCCCAGCCTGCATTATTAAACCACTACAGATGGTCCAGAATGCAGCAGCACGTCTGGTTTTTAACCATCCAAAACGGGCACATCACCCCACTGCTCATTGAGCTACACTGGCTTCCGATTGCTGCCCGGATCAAACACAAAGCCTGCACGATCGCCTATAAGGTGATGACAGAGCAGGCTCCCTCTTATCTGCACTCGCTCCTAAAAGCTTATGTCCCTGCCCAGTCGCTGCGCTCCTCCACTGAACATCGCCTTGCTTTGCCTAACATTCACACAAAGCAATCCAGACTGTTCTCCTCAGTAGTTCTCAGATGGTGGAACAAGCTGCCTACCACCACTGGAGCAGAGGTGTCCCTCACTGGGTTCAAGAAACTCCTAAAATCCGAGCTCTTCAAAGAGCACCTGCTCTAGTGATCCCAAATACTCCCCATGAGTACTGATATGCACTCAGCATTCGATATCCAAATGTTAATTCTAATATACTAGTACTAGTAAATACTAGTACAACTCTAGTATTTTTCGCATCTGTACTTTCCCACTATTGTAAGTCGCTTTGGATAAAAGCATCCGCTAAATGTAATGTAATGAAATGTAATCTTCCCCATACGCGCCTTACTGGACTCCAGATACCATAGAGGCACACTCCAATACTTGGTAGACTGGGAGAACTATGGTCCGAAGGAGCAGTGTTGGGTACCAGCTTCTGACATCTTCGGTCCGGCCATGGTGGCCGACTTTCACAGGACCCTTCCTGATCGGCCCGCTCCTCGTCCGAGGGGTCGCCCCAGAAGTTGTTCCCTTTGTGGGCCCCCTCGTCACCGCTGCCTCTCCTGCCTCTCCGGCATGCTCACTCTGCTACTCAAGCGCAGTCCAACGGTCAACCTCGCCTGAGTACTGAGCGTGCACAGCTGATGCTCATTTTCAAGACACTATTAAACCTCCACCAAACTCTGCCTTGATGCGAAGCATTGCCACTTATCCTAGCGCCTTACCAAGTGTTACCTGTATTCTCTGTTTAGCCTCATTTTTCTGACCATTTTGCCTTCGTTTTCGACCTTGCCTTTGCCGTAGCCCTTGTGTTTTGTTTGACTTAGTCTCCTAGCCTGGTTGTTGATCTCTCTGTTTGTATTTTGACTTTGTCTTGCCTCAGCCCTTGTTGGATCCTTTTGCTGTGTATCTTCTACTGGTTTTACTGACCTTGTGATCTGTCTACTGTCAGTATTGTCTCCTGTGCTGCCTTCTGTACTCATCTGTGGTATGTTTGCTACTGTTTCCACTAATCCTAAGTAAAATTACATTTTATCTCTTATCCGCTCGTGTCAGTACTTTTTGTACTGAGTCTGACAGTATTCCTGCCTCACTGTAGATGTCTGCTAGTAGTAATCTCTACTTACATGACAAATATATTTTTTCAACTGATACAATCAACATGGTCTTAGTAATATTGTAAGATATGTAATCCAGTGGTCATTTGTCTATGAGGGTATTTTGAATGTTGATCTTTTAAGAGTGGATTATTAAATATGTACATTTTAGGTTTAAAGTACCAGAGCTACTGTTACGCTGGGCTCGAGGACAAATAAAGATGAGCACAGGTAAAACATAAAGAGTCTTTATTAGGCAAAAATTAAGATGAACAAGGAAAGAGGAAACATCCAGGGAAGCTAACAAAGAAAGCTAACAAGGGAAGCCAAACAAGGTAAGCTAATAAGAGAAGCCAAATAAGGGAAGCTAATAAGAGCAACCAACAAGAGAAGCTAATAAAGGAAGCTAACAAGCAAGGCCAACAAGAGAAGCTAATGAAGGAAGCTAGCCAAGAAAGCATAAGCTAACCTAGTAAGCCTAGTCCAGACGATAGCCAAAAAGAATAAAGCAAAGAGAAAGAAAATACACCTAACCTGAAGGTAAGGTGGGGCTCAGCATGAAGCGTGCAGAGCACGACAATAAACGAGCGAAGAGAGAGAGACCAAAGGAGCTTATATGGTGAGGCTAATGAAGCTAATGGGTTGCCGGTGTGGGACTACAGGAAGCAGAGAAGGAATTGGACAAAGAGGGTTCTGGGAAGTGTAGTGAATACAGCGCAGGGTACTTAGAGTTAAGCCAAGAAGTGGGGCTGATGGGAATTGTAGGCAATGCTGACGTGTATTTTCTGAATGAACCAATGAGGAACGAGGAAGTGTATGGATTGAGGGTGAGGCGCAGATGAGGGAGCAAGTGAGTAAGCCAGACCGAGAGAGGGAAAGATAAAGAGGAAGTGTCAGAGACGCTGAGCTGGATGGGTAGGGATGAGACCGTGACAACTACACTCATAAATATACTGGCAGAAATATTATTTTGAATGATGTGATTGAAGAACAATGTTAGTTGTACTGAAGAACATTTAAATAATTCCTAATACATTTCAGTGGAAACCATTTAGGTTTATAGGGAAGTAAATGTGACTCTTCTGTGACCGGTGTGTTCAACTCTGTTGTAGTCAGCACAGTTGAATGATCAGACACAATTGTTTAATCTCATCTGTTAATTGCCGGGCTTAGTAGGTTGTGATGATTGAAAGCTTGAAAGGAACCTTTTAGAACTTTTAAATAAATGTGACTTAATTAACATGAAATTATGTCCGGTCCTCAAAGCAGATGAAGAGAATCCAATTATACAGATGTGACAAAATATTATACTTGTTCATTTATTTATTGAGGAAAACGATCCACTATTACATACCTGTGAGAGGCAGAAATATGAAATTACAGGTCATTCAATCAGTGAGACGGTAATCAGTTGTGAGTGATTGACCAGCAATCTTTCAAATTCTGATCTCAAAAACACATGTGCCCTGAGTGGCTCAGCAGACTAAGGTGCTGTCACTAGGATCCTAGGATCGTGAGTTAAAATTCCAAACATGCTGGCACTCTTCTGGGGCGCCAGTGGACTGGTGGTTAAGGATCTGGTCTTGTGACTGGAAGATCGACGGTGTGATCCCTGGGCAGTTCATGACTGAAGTGCCCTTAAGCATGGAACCTTACCCCTAACTCCTCCCTGGGCAGCATGGATAGGGCTGCCCACTGCTTCAGGCACGTTGTCACAGCCTAGTCTGTTCACTAGTGTGTGTGTGTGTGTGTGTGTGTGTTTCACTACACAGATGTGTTAAATACATATACATTTATTTATTTTAATGGGTCACACACTTTCAAGCCCATTAGAAACATTGGTAACACTTTATAATAAGTTTTATTCATCATTTTATTAATCAATTGTATTAATCAATTAATTTTGGGGGAATTTCATTAACAAATGATTTACTAATTAATGTATAAAAATAAATAAAAATAAAATAAAAATGAATACAATAGTCAGGATTCACACCTTCCCAGTGGCCCAACCCTCATTCCCTCACTCCAGTCTCTCTCTCCCTCTTTCTCCCTCATGCAGCACTTCGGTCTCACACACGCTTGCCCCGCCTCCTCATTACATCATGCACCGCTCTCCCAATGAGTCTCACCTGATTCCACTTAGCTCCTCAATCACATAATCCATTTAAGAAACCCTCAGCCCTTCACTCCTCGCTCGACATTGTTATACCTTGTATGCAATAGCGCAGCTCCTTCTGCTTTCCAGGTTACCCTTCTTTTTTCTATATCTCAGTTGTCCTTAGTCTTCAGAGCTATCTCAGCCACCTTAGTCTTCAGAGCTATCTCAGCCACCTTTGTCCTTAGAGTCTTTATTTTCCTTTCTTTGTTTTATTTATCTTTGTTTCTTTTTCTGAGCCTCTCTTTGTTTGTGTTGATGCTTCTCTTTAATTTTTATGATTCTGGTCCACGTTGGGTTTAGTGAGCCTTTTCTTGTATATACACAGTTCCTTTTCTTTATTAAATCATTAATATCTTTTACCTGCATGCATCTCGTTCCATGTCTCGTAAGGTTAACCATGACAACAATCATTAGTAACTACATGAACTGTCATTTATAAACATTTGTTCATGTTCAAATTCTCATGAACTAATGATTTGTTCAGTTATTAATCATTAATTAATGGCTTATTAATGAAAGTTATTATGAAGTGTTACCGAAACATCTGCTCATACTCAGACATTATTGAATGTTTTGCTGTCCTAACAGCTCAATGTAAGTATTAATAGAAATTATATTATAATGTGTGATGTGGAAGTTGGAGACTAAAATGAAAAATACCATCATTTCCTTTTCAGTGGATCACCAAGAATATGGACTTTTCCAGTGAAAGACATGCTGACATCCTGCATTATTAAAGATCCTTTAACCACTGGGTTTCATCAAATATTTCTCGAAAGACAGATGTATCATGCCTGCTTATTACAAACCGGATTCCAAATAAGTTTGGACACAAAACAAATTGTGAATAAAAACTGAATGCAATGATGTGGAGATGGCAAATGTCAATATTTTATTCGTAATAGAAAATAGATGACAGATCAAAAGTT
>BRDA01081993.1:0-11141 GCA_036984385.1 Crenuchus spilurus | reverse complement strand
TCTGGCCGTAACCATTTGGACATTGTCAAAGTGACTCGGGTCTTGCATATTTTTTTCCCAGAATCCAACATGTCGTCTATGAGAACTGACTGTTCTCTGTTTAATATGTGCCAGACCTTCACTTGTACCATTGCTATCATAACTATTGGGCCTCAATCACCATCCATTTCTTCTTAAATAACATTTAGGGAGTTTTCATGAAGATTCTGACATTCGCCAATGTTTTATTCTTCATTGACAAAGACGATGGGATCATTATAAGAGAAGAGCTGCTGAAAGTTCTGAGGTTTAAAAACATGTTATAAGTCTTGTCTGGCCTCTTTGTTGGAACTTTTCTCAATAACATATTTTAAAAAATCTTTTAGGAAGACATCAGTGAATGACCCAATGTTATATGTTTCCTCTACATGTGAGTACATAGAGTTTAAAGGCTTTGGTTGTGGTGACGAAGCTCAGAGGTTTCATACAGACAGTATGAATAGCACAGAGGAATCTGATCTATGCAATTTAACCTGTGAGGTGAAACACATACTGGTGAACATACTAGGAGGAAAGTGAGCACACTTGTGCAAAGAGGTGGGCAACCCCTATCTGTGGTGCCCAGGGAGCAGATAGGGAATAGGTGCCTTGCTCAAGGGCACTTCAATCATGTCCTTCCAGGGACTGGAACTGGAGATTAGATCCTTAACCACCAGGCAAGGCTGTCCTCCGTCAACCAGGTTCTCCTTTCAAATGACAGCCAGTTATAGAAAAAATGGTGGATGGTAATAGTGTAGTCATTGTACCAGGTTATGGTGGTAAAGAGCTCTCATTTTACCAGTCAGTCTACATTGTCTAACCACCAGGCCCAGTAGTTACCAATCAGTTTTGTTAATGCCATCTCCGTAATCCTACATCACATAGTGAATTCTTTCTGAAAAGAAAGTTGGAAGAGGTTCACTTGACCCCAATTACCTTCTATCCAAATAAAGGGAGACCATTTCAACAAATCCAACAAATGAACACATTTTAATTAACCTTAAGCCACTGAACTCCAATACGGTTGGTATGGTGCAGATCTGAGTTTTTAAAGTAATGTTAGGAAGGTTTGACGTGCTGCTGCCAGAGTATCTTAATTAGTGTTTGTTGAGTTTGCACGTCATATTTGTTTCCCCTGGAGCCAAATTACACATCCCAGAATGCTCTTTTAACTGTGACCAAAAAGAGGTAGGAGGGGGCATCAGCTGGCTACATCATCTGCTGTTTTATACATGAAAGGGACGTGGTTTTCAGGACAGCAAATCAACAAAGGCATGTAGCATCAAAAGGTACATCCAGTAGCATGAAGATCCACACATCTACAACATCTAAATGGTGTGTTTATATCAGTATGCACTTGAACCTATTTTATTATGCTGGGAGTAAATGATAACTTCTATAAACAGATGTAATGCTCCACGTCCATATCGTAGAGCTGAGGGTCTCTGGTTGCTGTGGATAGAAGGGAAAGTCTACAGTCAGGTTGTTTTTCTGCAAAGTGACTTGCTCGTTTGCCTTATCCTGGTCACTTATATTATAATTGGGGTATTGAAATGGGCTCCATGTCCTTACTGTGTTTAGTTCAATGCTACACACAACACTGCAGTTAACTGTGTCTTATCCAGGTCATGTTTACGTTTCTTATCATTTATTCTGAGTTTAGGGTCCATTCTTTTATTTCACTTCTGTTCTTGTTAATAAAAAATATAAAAGAAGTGAAAAGCCAGTGTTTAGAGTGATACAGTTTGAATTCTTATATCTCATCACATTTACTGATTTGGTATTTCGGCTGCAAGTCACAAGAAAGTTAGAAAGTGAGCATGAAAACAAGGTGCAACATTGTGAGAAAGAGACATGACAGAACGAGGTGTGACGGTGAGATGGTGAGGTGCAACAGAGAGCGAAATATAGCAGTGAGTGAGATGTCACAGATTAGAGTGAGGCATTATAGATGGAGAGGTGGGCACAACAAAGTGAAACTGAAACATTACACAGTGTGAGTGAGGTGCATAACAGTGTGAGTGAGGTGTGACAGTGAGAGTGACACATGAGAACAAGACATGAGAGAGTGAGAGCCAGGTGTGACACAGTGAAGGTGAGACACAACAGAGTGAGAGTGAGACATGAAAGAGTGATGCACTACAGTGAAAGGGATGCACAACAAAGTGAAAGTGAGGTGTAACAGAGTGAGATTTAGGTGTAACAGTGAGATTAAGGTGTAACAGTGAAATTGAGGTGTAACAGAGTGAGATTGAGGTGTGACAGAGTGAGATTAAGGTGACAGATTGAGATTAAGGTGTGACAAAGTGAGATTGAGGTGTAACAGAGTGAGATTAAGGTGTGACAGAGTGAGATTAAGGTGTGACAGAGTGAGATTGAGGTGTGACAGATTGAGATTGAGGTGTGACATAGAGATTAAGGTGTGACAGATTGAGATTAAGGTGTGACCGTGAGATTAAGGTGTGACCGTGAGATTAAGGTGCGACAAGGTGAGATTAATGTGCGACAAGGTGAGATTGAGGTGTGACAAGGTGAGATTGAGGTGTGACAGTGAGATTAAGGTGTGACAGATTGAGATTAAGGTGTGACAGTGAGATTACGGTGTGCCAGATTGAGATTAAGGAGTGACAGAGTGAGATTGAAGTGTGACAGAGTGAGATTGAGGTGTAACAGAGTGAGATTGAGGTGTAACAGAGTGAGATTAAGGTGTAACAGTGAGATTAAGGTGTAACAGAGTGAGATTGAAGTCTGACAAAGTGAGATTAAGGTGTGACAGAGTAAGACTGAGGTGTGACAGATGGAGATTGAGGTGTGAAGGTGAGATTGAGGTGTGACAGATTGAGATTGAGGTGTGAAGGTGAGATTGAGGTGTGACAGATTGAGATTGAGGTGTGACAGTGAGATTAAGGTGTGACAGATTGAGATTAAGGTTTGACAAAGTGAGATTGAAGTGTGACAAAGTGAGATTGAGGTGTGACAAAGTGAGAGAGGCATATGACAGTGATAGCAAGGCATGACAGGGTGGAAATGAGATGCAACAAAGTGAGAATAAAGTAGATCTCGGTGTCATAAAAACTCACCAAAAAAAGGAGCTTAACTTAATTTTTTAATTGGAAGATGTTGTGGAGAAAAACAAAAAAACCCTGAGATCTCCTTTTACTGCTGAGGTGTAGAAAAGTAAATATTGAGATCTTACTTGTATCTAAATATTATTTCTCTGAGACTGGAGAAAGGAATCGGACACTAGTTGAAGTGTCTGGGAAATAATATATCCATCAAAGTGAGGGTTATTTCTCAAGAACCAAAGAAAAAAAAGACCACCGCAGAAATGGGCTGAAGTCTCAGACAGATCTTTCCTGAGGTCAGAGTGAGGTTAAAATGAGATCGTACAGAAATATGCTTGATATGCTAATATAATTTGTACAGAGGGAAACATAATTGAGTCCACATAACTGAGAACATGTAGCCAGTTCCTACCCCTCACAACGAAAATGCAGAAGAACGAGACAAAAGAACAACATTAAAATTCATAGCAAGCTTTCTTTATCTCAGCAAAGGCTCGGGAGCACAGACCTCTCTGACCTGAGAGGGTTAAAGGAAGAGAAGGCGCCCGCAAGCAAGAAGTAGAAGTGATAAAAAATTGATACTCATATCTGACCTTCTCACCTGTGCCCCCTGAGGGCTTGTTCCTTTGCTTCCTGGTACCTGGGCTTGCTCTACAGCTCATTTCAGGACTGCCGATGAGGGGTATATATGTTCTGATGTCAGTCACCTCCTGTCTGAAAAGATAACTTGTCATTTTAAGCCAGGGGTGTCCAACTAGGTTCCTTCTGGTCTGAAGAGATTGGAGTTGTTTTCTTCTAGTTAACTAGCTGATGAGTTTTTCAAATTGGATGTTTCTCAGTGTTTCGGGTAATATCTTTTTGAGAATACAGCTCAAAAATGTGGTTCAAACATCTCCTGAGTCTGTAGAGCAGGGGTGTCCAAATCCATTCCTGGAGGGCCGGATTCCTGCAGAGTTTGGTGATTTCTCTGCTCTGACACTACAATTAAACCTGGTCATCACCTGCTGAGCTGAATCAGGTGTGTTTGATCAGGAAGTTCACCAAACTCTGCAGGAATCCGGCCCTCCATGACTGGATTTGGACACCCCTGCTGTAGAGTCTGATCTCTCCAGTACATCTTATCAGGAGAGTTCTGAGACTCTGAATAGGGGTTGAGATAGACCTCATCTGACCCTCAGTGTTCGATTCCCTTGTTTGAATGTGACCAATGAACACTCAGGACATCACTAAGCACAGCCCCATCTGCCTCTCACTGTTTCATTGTGGATTCAAGTGTCCATCTACATTCTGTGTGAAACTGACTAATGGATATCACTGAGAATTGACCATCAGAAACCCTTCATTCCACAGTCCTGACATGTGGAATGAAGCACGAAAAGTTAACATCTGCAGAGACTGACATTTATTACACATTTTAAATATATAAATATAATCAAATTATATATATTTTCAATATATAAATCATTCTAAACTTAAAATATTCATCATAAATAAAAACTAAAATTGACACATGATCAAAGCATCACAAAATGGGGGCAGCTTGTAAAACACAAATGCTCCAACAGATTAAGATGGTGGTATAAATGGAAAAATACAACACCATTTTTGAGAGTGGACCACTGCCTGGCTTTAATGAGGTCCATAAAGGGTTGCCAAGTCTTGTAAAATGTATTTACAGTACATAGGAGGGTGAACATATGTTTTTCCAACTTAAGATGTTTCATAAAGTTGGAGGTTGTACCTGTTTCCAATGTTGTAATATTAGTCTACGTGCTAGTAGAGATACAAACTTCCCTATAAAAAGGTCTTGAATGGAGTCAATCTGTCACAACTCACCACAAGTAGCATTGGGTCAGGCCTCACAAGGAAGTTCTAGTACCGGTAAAATATTAAAAACAGAAATCCCAAACTTGAAAAGAATTGGACAAGACCCAAATGTGACCAAGCAAGGCCTGAAATGCACCTCATCATGAGATCACCCCTTTTATTACCCCTCTGTCACTTTACTTGAGGTTAATACGCAAGTTTGACAGTTTTATCTTTGTCATCGCTTTAAAGAACATAATTGTTTTAAAATGTTCCAATTTGCATTGTAGGTTTCTAAAAGATTTGCCAACTTAGTTACGTCATCAGTGATGGAACCATAGAAAAATGTAGCAGGTGTAGATCATGTCCATGTTTTGCAACTGTTGTTGAAGATATAATTATGTTTGTCTCTAATTGCGGGTTTAGCCCTCAGTGCTGTGTTGTGTCTTGCTTGTAGGGATATTCTTGGCTCTAGGGACTGAAGGGCTCTTGTTTTGATGGAAACTGCAAAACCAACATTGACAAAACTCGCAGAGCCTTAATTGAGCTACTCTCCACTTCATTCCAAGGCTTTCCTGCCATGCTATCTAAATGAAAATTCTCTGCTGAAGGTTGTAGGAGGAAATGTGCAGTCTGTGCAACTTCAGACTTTGACATTCAGGTCATGCACCAGGCTTGAATAAATAGTGTAGTGTCACTGAAGAAGAAGACACAGAGGTAGCCATATTGCTTGAGGAAAATGCATTTTAATACTTTTTCAAATAGAGAAAGCAAGGAGATGGGAACTGAGTAATGCGGAGACCATCCGGGTGTTGATAACCAGCAGCCACACCGAGCATGAGAATGGTAGATTCACTTTTTTGCAGTTAACTAAATGAACAAAAACCCCAGTTAGTCTGAAACAGTGGTTCTCAAACTTTTTAGAACAAGAACCACCCATGATCAAACCAATGCACGCATTACTCATTTTACATAAAAACACAGTGTTGATCTTCATTTTCTCATCTGCATAATTCATTTTGGTGTTGTGTTAATAACAGGTTGAGCAAAGAACTCCAGGCATCTTTGTCCTCTGCAAACTCTTCCCAAGGTATCCATTGGGATTCCCAGGTCAACTGGAAAATATAATGTCTTCAACAAGTCCTGAGTCTACCCCAAAACATTCTTCCAGTTTGCTGTACCTTGTGTACCTCCTGCGGTATTCACTCAGGGGGCATCTTTGTCAGATGCCTTGCTCCAATCAGTGCAAAGGAATAGTAGCTCTACGGCAAGTTCTTCCTAGAATACAGAGCTAAGAAAGTCCAGCCAACCAATGGAGAAAATTCATTTTGACTATTGCTTCTTGTTCTTCCAGTCATTACCCAATGCTTATGACCATAAGTGAGGGTGGAGACATAGATCAACTGGTAAATTGAGAACTTTGCTTTATGTCTCAGCTTGCTCTATACTGCCATGGTATGGAATAATGACTGCATTATCATCATCCACCATTGTTTCTATAAGTGACTGTCATTTGAAAAGGGAACCAGGTTGAAGGGGAGCAACCATGGCCTGGTGGTTAGAGATTCGGTCTTGTGACCTGATGTTTGCTGGTTCGAACCCCTGGCAGGTCATCAATGAAGTGCCCTTGGGCAAAACACTTGACCCACAACTGTTCCCCTAACCCACCACTGGGTGCATGCGTACCCACTGACCCCTGGTGTGTTTGCTCTAATGTGTGAGTTTCACTGCCCAGATGGGTTATTGGTCAATGATTGTGCACTTTCACTTTTTTGCTTTCACTGTTTAGCAGTCTTTCCTCTACAAATACATAATCTCTTGCCAAAGGTAAACAAATTCCTCTCCGATAATGTGGAAATTAATCGCTTTTAGAATCCACAGGCTAGTTTGGTAGGATGTTTCTTCTGCTTGCCAGTATTGAATATTTTGGATTTGCACTGCTTCAGATCTTGCAAACAGTATTAGACTTAGTGATTAGCTTCTGCTGTTGCATGCAGAGCTTTATTATTCTTGGCATCTTTTACGGTCAGCCATGACCTAATACAGAATGCAGTTCTTAAAGATCATCAGTCGTACCAACTCGGTGTGATTCACGTACCACGAAAGTTTGAAAACCACTGGTCTAAAGCATGGCACTGTTAGACCACCGATAAACAACTGTCCTGGAGCACTTACATGCATCACAGCACCAAGGGGTTATTATGCCATCCTCTTCTCAAGTCTCTGTTTGGCACATGCCCTAAATCCAGTGGCCAGTAGCCTCAATGACTATTGGAATGGATACCTTCACAATTACATTTCAGGCTTTTAGTAGATGCTCTTATCCCAAGCAACTTACAGTTGGGGGTTAGGTGTCTTGCTCAAGTTCACTTCAGTCCTGGGATCCTGTCTGGTCAACCTTCTGGCCACAAGACCAGAACCTTAACCACCAGGCCATGGCTGCCCTGACATGTGGTAAGTATGAGTGATGGGTGATTGATATTTCCAGAAAACCAAGATGCTTGCTTTTCACTTCTGTGGAGAACTTGATTTGTTGCAGTGTGGATTGTGGATTTTTTATTCAAAGAATGAATTACTTGTTGTGTATACTGCAATATACACAAACTGAACTATTGATTCTGAAGGAAATTGCAGAATGTCCCAAAGGTCCCAGACTTAACAGAAGGTTTCTCAGTTCTGCAGCGTGTGGCATCCAGGTCCTTCACTTTTCAAGGACTTCCTTATATTTCTGCTCTATTTCCAAACCTGCTTCTTTGCATTGCCCAGTTTTGTTGGTGACTTCCATGCTCCCTTGACTACCATTGTGGCAGCTATTACGCAAACTCTTGAAGTCACCACAGGCTGGACATTTTTCATGGTGATGGATTCTGAGAACTCTCCAGGGAACATCTGATTATACAGTTACATGCATACTCAAAGCGCTTCCTCTCCGGAAGGATCCAGGGCTGCAGAAAATGAAGTAATCTATTTTTACCCAACACCTCTCTGACAGGTGTCGTCGGCTTAATTGACCTGGAATGTACTGCTGGGTCTGGCTTCATTATTCCTCTCGTAGCAATCAGTGGATAAGAGAAGTCATAATTGTGGAAGAGTTGCCCTATTAGTCACGGTGCCGGATCCTTGATGTTTAGAATATAACATTTCCCGTTCCTGTCTTAGCACAAGAGATAGGAGGTGGATGTCTCTTCTGACATGGCTCTACTCACCGTCAATGGCCCAAATCTTCACTGTCAGTTTGATGTATGGAGTGTGCTAAAACACCCTGAAGTGTCAAGTTTGGCTAAAACAGAAGGTCTGTTAGTAGATTTAAATGATAGGAAAGTAGGTCCTCTGACAGGGACTTAAGTGGTGGAAGCTCAAGCTGGGAAAGTATCAGTAAAATTGGCTAATTACTACACTAAACTAACATTGCATGTCTCAGCTAAGGTAGCTGTGTTACTACTGTGTTACTGTGTACTGTGTTAGCTGTGAGTAATGTGCTAATTTAATTGCTGCAGGTAGTAGAAGGGTTATTAAAGGGTTAAAATGAATAAAAGGGATGTTTAGGACATTGGTTCTTGAAGTAGGCCTAGTTTCCAGAGCTTCAAAACTATAATCCTAGCTTTGGTGAGACTTCCTACCAATGTCTGAATGTTTTACCTCAGCTAAGCCTTCCAGAGCTCTGGGTAACTCGTTAGCAAGAGGCTAACACTGTTAAAACATCTTTTCTAAGGGGGTTTGTGTGAAAGCTGAAACCTGCTTTCTACTCAAAGTTTTCAGATAGATCAAGTATTGAATAAGTGTTATTTGCTTTCAGTATTTTACTGATGTTTGCATCCCAAATGCAGTTGAGGACTTTCTTTTTTTTCTTGTGGCACAAATCTGATTTGAAAAGCCATGTGTTTATACACAGAACTGCCTCTTTTAATTGAAAACAAAGAAAGCAGCTTGAACAGAATGACAACACAATTTCAGCTAATCAGCAACAGGAGGCATCGATACTCGTGCACAGGACAGGGGGAAGGGGTGTGGCCACGGACTCTGTGCATTACCAAGAATGAGAGATGGCTGAGAAATGGCCAAAAAGGAAAAGCGCAAGAGTTGAGAAAGAAATTCTTAGATCGGCGTGGGACGAAGAGCCATGTTAACATAACATGGGAGACCTCCGCATTTAACTCATCTGTGCATTGAAACCTGATGAAGCGCCAAGGAGGCAGCATCTTAAAACCACTAACTAGAGCTGCTGTAGTGAAGGTGTACTGAGAATGGGCTTCTTGTACATTGAACCTCCCAGTGGCATAACGGTGGTGCCCCATGGGCCATTGATCCCAGAGGGGAACAAGAAATCTGGTGAATTGTCCACCCACAGTGGACAATTAAACCTCTATGGTGAACACAGCAGCAATGAGGAAAGTGTCAGGGATCACCATTGAGCGATCACTTTCATGTCTGTTCCTGCAGCACATGGTTAAAGTGGACATAATATTGTATGTATATTTTAGACCCAGTGTGTTGACTTATCCACTTACTGTATTCCAGGTGGGATGATTTCAAGGCTGCAGCGGTGTTTGCTGACGGCATTTGTTTTTTTAATAAGAAGGAGGGATGAGGTGATTAGGATGGGAGTCGTGTGTCCTGAAAAATCTGTTGTCTTCAGACTGCCTAGAGCTCCAGAGCTAAAGAGTGGAGACAGTAATTACAGCCTGGCCATGATGAGGCTGAAGTCTTTCAAGCTGGGCCGTGCAAACTGTTGTCACATTTCAGAGTTAATTTGTCCCAAGATGGCCATAAGTGAAGAGATTAGGAGAGGACCAGGAGGCATCCTCGTCACGTTGCTCCATCATTTCAGGGATACACCAATGTGATGATACGTGCAGTGGGATATTAATGCGTAGGAACGATGTCTACTCATTTTAATGAGAGTGATCTCCTACAGCGTTAGGCCTTAGATAAGGAACCAGACTGTTTTGTCTCTACTTTTCTACTCGTCAGCATCCATGAGTCTGAAATGAGTTGTAGGTGTTTCAGCTCTGAGTGAAATATTACAGCGAGACCTAGAAGACAAACATCTTTGATGAGGAGTCCAGAGAGTATCTTTGCTTCCCATTGTCCCTTGTTCTTGTAGTGTATAAATGATTTAAAACCCATCTGCTCTATACATACACATCTACCAGCGCCCTAGTAAAAGATCTAGAGTTTTGGCCGGCCTGCTCCATCCTTACCACCTACATGTAACTACAAACATGCGGACTGGAGATTGCTTTGAAGCACACTGAGCATTGACATTATTTAATATCTCATCATTTTCTTTCCTCATTCCTCTTCCCGCAGTACAGCACACCCACAATATGATACTGCCTTCACCATGTTTCACAGCAGTTCTCTTTTTTCCTCTATACATACATACATTTACTTCATTTTTTCTAGCTGTTTGGAGACTATGGCAATAATCATATAACCTAATAATGTCTATTGTAGTGTTTAATGCAGTTTATTGAAGTTGTTTATTGAATAATATCTCATTTGCTAGTGTACAGAGTGTAAACAACTAACATCTCCTAGTGATAAATAGTGTTTATTGAGGTTGTTTATAGACTAATATCTCCTATTCTAGTGATAACTAGTGTTTATTCAGGTTGTTTATGGACTAATATCTCCTATTCTACTGATTAATAGTGTTTATTGAGGATGTTTAATGACTAATATCTCCAATTCTAGTGATGAATAGTGTTTATTGAGGTTGTTTATGGACTAATATCTTCTATTCTAGTGATTATAGTGTTTATTGAGGTTGTTTATGGACTAATATCTCCTGTTCTAGTGATTATAGTGTTTATTGAGGTTGTTTATGGACTAATATCTCCTATTCTAGTGATTAATAGTGTTTATTGAGGCTGTTTATGGACTAATATCTCCTATTCTAGTGATTAATAGTGTTTAATGAGGATGTTTATTGACTAATATCTCCTATTCTAGTGATTATTAGTGTTTAGGTTATTTATGGACTAATATCTCCTATTCTAATGATTAATATTGTTTATTGAGGCTGTTTATGGACTAATATCTCCTGTTCTAGTGATTAATGGTGTTTATTGAGGTTGTTTATAGACTAATATCTCCTGTTCTAGTGATGAATAGTGTTTATTGAGGTTGTTTATGGACTAATATCTCCTATTCTAGTGATTATAGTGTTTATTGAGGTTGTTTATGGACTAATATCTCCTGTTCTAGTGATTATAGTGTTTATTGAGATTGTTTATGGACTAATATCTC
>BRDA01081989.1:0-11031 GCA_036984385.1 Crenuchus spilurus | reverse complement strand
GAGTTCAGACCATTGTTAGTGGCAGTGCACTATTGGTTTATTGCCATTCTTTAATCTCAGTTTAAAGCAAGGGTATTGGGATGGTTATTTGGTTTGTGTGTGTTTCAAGAATGAGGGCCCCTTGTTTATATTTTGTCTAGGGCCCCAAAATGGCTAGATCCGCCCCTGATCATGTAGAAGATAATACAATTACTCAAGCTAACTAGTTAATCTTGTAGAAAGACACTAAAATTACTCAAGCTAACTAGCTAACCTTGTAGAAAGATAATACAATTACTCAAGCTAACTAGCTAACATTTTAGAAATATAATACAATTAATCAAGCTAATTAGCTAATCTTGTAGAAGATAATACAATTACTCAAGCTAACTAGCTAATCTTGTAGAAAGGCACTAAAATTACTCAAGCTAACTAGCTAACCTTGTAGAAAGATACTACAAATATTTTAGCTAACTAGCTAACCTTGTAGAAAGATAATAAAATAACCCAAGTAATTGAGTGTAAGTACATTCTGCTGGGCAGGATGCTTACTTCCTCCCTTCTTCTTTCATTTGGCAGCATTTTGTACTGAAATGTAGAGCCACAGCCAAACCTGGCAAAGCGCATTTCAGTAGTGAAGGAAAAGGCGAAAAAGCCTCGACTTCAAATGATCGCATGGAGAACGGCTTGATAAAAGTCGACACTTTCAGGACGACTCCTCTCCCACTACCCCTCCTTTTTTTTTTACCTCCGTCCTCCAGAGGCTAGGCCAGTAGCCCGACTTTGCTTTTGTAGCAGGACAGAAAAGAGAAAAAATAGCGAAAAGTAGGGAATGACAGGCAGGGGAAAAAAGAGAGAAAGACCGGGGAGGCACTTCAAAGGGAGTCCGCTAACCATCGCCTGGGGGACTCGGGGACTGTGTGCGTGTGTTTTTGAAAGCCATTTTACACACACCACCATGCCTGATTGCTTGGATGTGGCCTCAAACGTTCCTCCTTATACACAACAAAGGTGCAGCAATCGCATACCGAGTAATTGTCTATTTCCCCAAAGTCAAATCCATTTAGCTCAAGGACTTCAGGGTGTCGAGGTACAATATCCCTTCAGCTAAATACTGCTGGAAAATAATTGAATTACGTTCATACTTACGGAAGTCAAGGTTCTGAGTTTTCGATTAAGCCGGCCATACCGAGTTCTAGCATCAAGCAGCTTCACGAGAGTCAGTCAACAATGAAATTAAACACTAAATTAAAATAAGCTTGTATCTCACGTACTTCTGTAGTGATGTAACCAGTGTCAGTGTGAGTAACAGTATGTTGTGTATTGTTAATAATAGATTGATGTACTAGAATCACTGAAAAATAAAGAGGTTGTTAGCACTTACAGTGGTGCTTGAAAGTTTGTGAATGTTCTACATTTCAGCATAAATATGCCCTAAAACATCATCAGATGTTCACACAAGTCCTAAAAGTAGATAAAGAGAACCCAGTTAAACAAATGAGACACAAATATTAGACTTTCTCATTTATTTATTGAGGAAAATGATCCAATATGACATATTTGTGATGAATATTTGTTATTTTGAAAAGTGAAGCGAGCAACATCCCAGTCAGGGTGAGGGTGTCAGACTCTTCCACACACAGTCAGAGAACAACTGAGACAATGATCACTTTCTCAAGAGCACCAGAACGGAACCAGACCAGAACCAGACCCACACAGCTTCTCCCAGTGGGAGTGAAATCCCAACCAGGCCAAACCACATCAGGACAAACTTAGTCTGTGGGATTTAAGGAACAGAATTTCACAGCACAAGGAATTTTGGGGTTTGATTCAAGTGAACTGTTGAACACTTTGTCTCGTTTTTAATCCTCGTTTGTTGGCTTTTTATGGCATATATGATGTGCCAGTGTTGCAAATTCTTGACTAAAACGTATAACAATAATAAAGCAAACCAGGAAGAGATGCTCTTCTGCTTTTACTGTATGCATGTTTGTGTGCTTGCTGCAGAAAATTATGAAAAAATGAATAAATAAATGCTTTTGACTGTCATTGTAGAGACAATGTGATACATTTTTTTTATTTTATTTTCTCTTTAAATTGTTCTCTGATGTCTACATAGAAGGTACGTTACTTTGGTCAGGGTGAAAAGTGCCCAGATGTGGTTTTACATGCATATTTACAACCCTATCATTTCCTGTCTTCCTGCAACAGCCTGTTTTGCCTTTTATGGTGAGCTCATTAAAATTCCATAAGCTCTGCTCTGATTGGCTAATGTACAGCTAGGCAGCATGCTGACACTAAAAACAGCATGGGTAACATGCCAGACAGATGGGTAACTCCCTCCTGCTAAGAGTAAAGGACGGAGAAAGAGTAGTATGATCATCTATATTGCGCTTTTTACAGCTGATGTAACAAAAGCAGATTTACAGAGTAACAGTGGTAAGGAAAATCTCCTTCAACACTGGAGGAAGTTAATTGACTGTTTGCATGGTATGCAAGAGAAGTGTCTGAGGCAGGAGGCAGTTTTGAAAGGAACAAATCTTGTGGAGAGTCCATTTGCCTGACTTTGAGTGGGATTTCAACCTGAAGCTGTGCTCTGGTTGACTAGTTTATCAGCTTGTTTGAGGTTGACTGTATGTCATGTACTGACCAAGTAGGGATGAGCGAGTACACCACATCTCTATCTCTATCTGTATCTATTCAACCATCTAAATTGAGGGGCAGGTGCTCTGTGTGACTGGCCAATCACATATCATGAAGACAGTCAGTTACCCAATTAGGATTTTCCTTCAGCACGAGCATGGATATTGACGAGTTTTACTCGTATCGTGATCATACTCATCAAATGTGCTTTATCCGTACTGGATACTTGTCTGAAACGAGTATCCGGCTCAACCCTAATGCCAAGGGTGTTTATGACTTATCACTGAAGTTAAGTTAGTTAGAAGAGATTTAGTTTTGTCAATTAGCTTTATATTTACTCCTTACGACAACAGCAATACAAAAGTGTGTGTGTGTGTGTGTGTGTGTGTATCGTGCTGAGAGTGGTCATTAGGAGGCTGAAGCAAAGGGAGATGAATGGCCATGTTCCCAGATGAGAGCTCCAGCCATAAGCTCCCCAAAGCGCACAGCAACAGCTGTGATTTAGCACCTTCACCCACCCCCCCACACGCCACATCCTTCATCCCACTGTCACCCCTCTGCCTCATCAGCACTGTGTGTGTGAGAGAGAGAAAACAGAGGTGAGTACGAGCAAGCAAAGTGCACCTCTGTCACAGCGTTGGCAGTCTGATAAGTTAATAGAGGAATGCATTGGCCTCCCCATGGATATGCTGTATCATTGGGACGTGGACTAGCTCTATATGATTGGACGGTCAAAGTAGAGATGGAGCCCAAACCCAAGTAAACGTAGATACCTTAAAATTATCAACAACCATATGCCACTCAATTGATCACAACAGTGGATTTTTAATATATAGCAAAGTGTTAATTAGAGAACCACAACAAATTGACTAATTGCTTTGTTCTCTGATGAAAATACAATTAACATTGTTTACCAAAAATGTTTACATGCAGAGCAGTGATTCAGTTAAGCAATGATACATGAAAGGGAGCTATAATGTGAGTGTGCTGTGGTCGTAAGCACGAAGATCAGTATACCTGCCAATACCTGACATCATAGCACCACCCTCGAGTGTGTTACTGTGATTATATCACAGTTCTGTTATCACTGCTAATTGTTAGATTTTTGATAAGGACAGAAAACATTCAGTCTCAACACTCTGTGAATTAAAGTAGAGCTTCTATCACTCCTACATCATCATCAGACAGAATAGTGGAGCATCATTTACCAACTGTTTATTATAGAGACAATAAACACAGAGATACTGATGATAAAGATGTTGGGTCGAAGAGGGATGCTGGGGTCATTGCTAAGATGTAGCTGTATGTGGTGGAGTAATACTTAAAGAGCTTCGATCAGAGTTCGGCTATATCAGCGCTCCTAGAAAATCTCCCAGCCAATCAGATTTCAGGGAGAGAGGGAGGAGTCTGCAGTTCATTAGAGGTGGAGGACGTTCATCAGAGACTGTGTAAAGATAAGTCAGCTCATGTTTATTTACATTAATCTTTAATAATATTAATTAAATTGGCTTGAAAAAGCCAATTAACTGTTATCCATAATCTTCTTATTCTTATTATTCTATTCGCAAAATGTTAAACGCTACTCCTCCTAGGGCTTTTGACGTAGAACCACAAAACTCGGCACCATCGTCGGACCTATACCTGATCGGGTTGCTTTTTCTTTTTGGAGCGATCTGTTTTACGGATTTCAGAAAATCCTTTTTTAAACGAATCCTTTTTTAAAAGAATTTTAAATGGCTGTAGAACTACAAACACGAAATTTGGCATGGACACCCTCTGGCCTTTGGTGCCATAGCAACAGCCTTGGGTACCATAGCAACGGCCTTGGGTGCCATAGCAACGGCCTTGGGTGCCTTAGCAACCGCCTTGGGTGCCTTAGCAACCGCTTTGTGTGCCATATCAACTACTGTGGGTGCTATAACAAGAGCATAGCAACACCTTAGCAACAGCATGGAATAATATCGTTTTTGGCTAGCAAACTAGAAATGAGTGAATTTACTTTTAAAGCTTTTTGCTTTTTATGAATTCTTTTCAACATTATTGCACTTTTTCCCATTTTAACACCCATTACTTTTTACTTATTAAGGCAACACTGACATTAACTTTGATTTAAAATTGCCTTAGATTTAGTCTTCACGTTTTTATATTTAAAGTGACAATTTTATACCTATTTATAAAAAATTTTCATTATTATCAAGCTTTTTTTCAAGCTAATTTCAAAGTTTGTTCACAAACTTTCCTTTTCTAGTTATTTATTGTTTCTGTTTCAAACCGGTTTTGAAAGCAGTTTGTTTCTGTGTGTGTGAACAGTATTTTAACTTACAGAATTTGACAGTTAATGTTTGTAACGTTCAGAAAACGTTTGTTAGCTGGTTTTATATGTTACACTCCTCTAGAAAAAAAAACTTTAACAGAACTAAAGTCTGTTTATATGAGACTGACTCGTGGCAGGGTTAGCGAGAGGACAGAAAAAGATGGAGAGTAAAAGGCCAGCGGGTGTCAGACGGAAGAGCAGGTGCTTTCTGAGGCCTCATTTGTCCGCAGAATGCTCCCTTGTGCACTCCATCTCATATGAGGTCAAAACACACAGCTGTCCCTGTCAAAAACTTAACTGTTTGCAAGCTGTGTGTCGCCTCTGGAGTTACGTGTTAATGTAGATGGTGCATCTCTGCACAGACAAACACTAATGGGATATATTTAGTCTCCCTCCAAGGCATCCTGTAAGAAGAAATGGAGTTAGTCCAGCTTCTCTCTCTCTCTCTCTCTCTCTCTCCTGACCTGAAGTGGATCTTGTTTCTGGCGCCTGAGTGGCTCAGTGTCCATGTCTCCTCCTGTCCTTTCTTTATTCCTGCTCTAACACTCCTTAGACTTTAAAGGTGGAGGATTCAGCTACATGTGTGTGTCCATTACTTTCTGCACATTATTTACGTTTACATTTAAGACATTTAGGAGATACTGTTATGTTTTAAAAGTGCTTTGCTCCCCCAGGAAAGATCCCTATAGGACAGAATCCAGAAGATGCCTCAAGCTTAGATGCTGCCAAATACAAAAGTCAGTATGGATGCCTAGATACTCAATACTCAACATATACTGCTTTACTGTCAAACGAGTACAACCGTGAGCCTTTAACTACAGAAGAACTCTTAGAAGAGAAGGTTTTCAGTTGTCGATTAAAGACCACAAGTGACCAGAATATGTTTATATTTGACATTCTTCACAGTAGGCACCTCTTGCTTAGATGCAGCTTTCTTGGCATTTTCTCAGTCAGCTTTATGAGGTAGTCACCTGGAATGGCTTTCAGTTAACAGCTGTGTGTTGTCAAGAGTTCATGACTTGCATTTCTTGTCTCTTAATGTGTTTGAGACATCTCATTTCTCATGAGGCATTAGAAATCTAAAACATATTTTGGTTTATTTAACATGTATAAATAAATAAGAACAAAGGGTGAATGTTCTTTGAAGGTGTGTCCAAACATTTGACTGGTAAATGTTGAATTGTAACTATATATATATATATATATATATATATAGATAGATAGATAGATAGATAGCTATAGTAACCTCAGTGTAATCTCAATTTCTGGTGATGTTGCAGCCTCAATTGACACTTGCTAGCTCTAGTGTTAGAGTAATACTCCCTAAAACTAGGTGAGCATGTAGTAGATGGGGTTAGTAGAGCCAGTTGTCTCTGTTTGGCAAAACAAGCACAATGCAAGATGTCTGCCTGTCAAAAATTGAGTTAAAAAGGGGAACATTTCCAGGGACAGCTCCAGCTCCATAAGTTGAAGACTGTACTACATACATTGTTGATCATCCTACTTTTATGTACTATTCAAATTAAAAAGCTTACTTGGAGTCAGCTATCCCACTGGCGGCATATTGACAAAATTCAGCAAAAACACTATAACTAGATTTTATCCTAGAAGCAAAACTAAACATACCCCGGAAACCAGGGTCTACTTGTCAAATATATAAAGTGTAAATGAAAATATATTTTAAATTCTTGTGAGCTTAAATAAGCAGAGACTTGTCTGTAAGAGCGACTCAGCCATCTGCGCATAAACAAAAGACACAATCTGTCATGCATATGATAATGACATGGTAATTCCAGACATACCATTGTTGGGATCCAGTGGCCTGGAATTTGTAGAATGTGAATTGAACAAAAAGATCTCACCTGATTTTTTCACACCTATCTCATGAATAGTCAATGGAGTCTTAGTGGCTGAGTGAAAACAGAGTGTCACCTCACATTAGTTAAGCTTTAGAAATAAAACCACATGCAATGTCTAAAACCTGTAATGAGCAGTGTGTAGCCAACACCTCTGTTTATTCAGTTCTGAGCTCAAAAGTCTTGGCTATAAATGTTTAGAGTGTTTTTCACAATATATCAGCACATCTGAAAACAGGTTTTTGGAAAGTCTAAGCTTAGAGCAGATTTAATCAGAATATAGATTTTTGACACTCTTACTGTTTTGACTCTGTTGTTGATGGGTATAATTTGTAAAAAAAGTCAAGGCATGTTTACATCAGAGTGTCTGAAATACCCTCAGACTCCAGAGGGTTAATCCTGTCCTCTGAATTTAGGTTTAATAAATGAGAATTGTAAAAGAAATTCAAAGCTGTGTGAGAGAGAGAAGCATGTGGGCATGACTAAGTGCTCATTATGGAAAGATACACCCTATCTGTGTGTAATCTCCGTCTTGCGTCGCCTAATAAATGTGTGTGCCCCTTTGTGTGTTAGCTAATTGTGAACTGTGGCCATCTCTGTGGGTATAGATTACGCTTTAAGTCCGTCCTCTCTCTGGTGGGAGAGACAAATCATGGCAATTAGGCAGATCCGATGGGGGCCTCTATATGCATTATTAATCAGACGGGTCATTAGCATGCTGCTAGCTAGCACTCTGGAAAGCGGATCTGATATCAATATGCTTCTGTGGTGCCAGTGCTGGTTAGCATAGCATTGACGCTAGCAGGAGGGAAATGGAGATTTAAGCCCAGCGGTGGGTGACCTGAAGTGGGCAGCCAGCCAGTAATATCACAGGGGGTGGCAAGGTTTGACTTGGGTAAAGTGGACCCGACAGGCCTCATATGTTAGCATTTACTCTGTGACGGAGAGGTGGGTATGTGTGGGTGAGAACACATTGACAGTGAACATATGTTTAAACTGTTTGTGACACGAGTTTGTTCTTGCCGTGGGTGTGAACAGCTTGTAAGATACTGGTTTGCAAGAAAATGTAGTCGCTGGAAATAGTTTCTGCTTCCTTAAAGTTTAAAACACCTTAAATTCTAGAGGACAGTGAGTAGTTCCAGATTTACATTCCTCGCTATACCTTACGTCAGAGGTTTCTAACCACCAGACCACAGACTGAGCACAGAACATTTGTTTATTGGCCACAACAATGCTAACATTATGACATATTATAACGTGCCCACCCGTGTCAGCTGGTCTGCAAAGATAATGTTGATTTAGGATCTGTCAGCATTGCTGGTTGGGAGTTTATGTGTTAGGAAATTATTTGTGTTCTACCCACAAATGCTTTCTTTTACAGAATGTTACCAAGTCTTTTTGAATACAGTGGATCCTCGGTTATCGTTTGCTCGGGTTATCGTACAATTCGGTTATCGTCTACTTTTTTCACCACGTAAATCGTTGCTGATCTTGATAAAACAAAGCATCCACCCACACAGTCGTTGTTCATTCTGGCTTTGTTTCTCATTGATAATGCTCAAAACAAACTAAAAAAGTGACAGCACACAGCGCTACCGCCTGAAAACGGGTGTGAAAACAAATAGCAACCGGTGTATAAAACGGCTGCGGCTGGACCACACCAGCACTCTCTAAAACAGAGCGTAAACCTGTAAGAGTGATGTTAAATGTTCATTTATCCATTTCATTAGTCTTTTGTGTTTATTTCTCTTTGTGTTCTGTGTGTAAAACTATAGTTATTCTGTATAAAATATGATTTTGTTCATATTTTGGAGTGTCTGGAGCAGATTAATTGGATTTACATTATTTCTTATGCGACATATTGCTTCAGCCATCGTTTGTTTTGGTTATCATCAGACACTTTAGAACAGATTAGTGATGAGAACCGAGTATTCCACTGTATAATGAAACACCACTCCTGACATACCCGCCAAAACTCCCAATTTTTTGTGGTTGTCCCTATCTTTTCTCCTGCAGTGCAAAAATATTTTTCTGTGAATATGATTAAAATTATGTTATCACTGTGCCCTCATGTCTCCATATTCTAAAAGTCTAGAACATTGTGCTACACAAGGAGGTCTAATTACAACTACACCAGGAATTTATGTACAACTTGGACGTTCAAAGTGCCCATTTTGAAAGCCAAAACCTTTAATTTATTTGAAACATTTACAGTGTAAAATTATTAATCCTTTAACATTCTGCTCAACCGTTTGGTAGAGCACATTTGAGTCACTGTATCTCATTAACAAAGGTGTTGAACTTAACACAATGTCATTGTGCCATCTCAACCAATCGGTAGAGTTATGTAAACCTAAAAAAACTTCCACTAAATGCTGGAAAACCATTAGTGCTGTTACACCAACACACAAGTGGTGATTAAAAAGTGAACAAAATGAAAGAGGACCAAATTCTGACAAAAGTCTGCCGAAAAATGCTTACTTTGTTCTTGCATACGAAGTGTTAGCGTTAGCCTAATTAGAAAGCATCCCTGGCTTTGTGATCCCTGAGTTTAATAGTGAAGAGAATCTTGTAGCTCACAAAATCTGCCCATCTGGTTGGCACGCACCAGTTATAAGCACTTACAAGCCAATGGCCACTCATGCTGGTCTGGGACCAAAGGTCTGCATGAGTGTGTAGCAGCATAATGAGCTGTAGGCCAGACCACTGGCCCCAGGTGAACCACTCAGGTGGATGAGTCATAGAGCAGACAGTGTTAGAGCTGGGACTGTACCCCAGAGGCCGTACTACACTCTATTTCAGTAGCTTTTTAGGTTTTTTTCTCAAAGGCAGACTCATAGGGGCTAAATGGAGGACACTGGGTGCAGTAATGTAGTCACCAGCATCAGGACCCTTGAGTGAATTTTGCTAATGGATTGATTTGTAGCAGTAGAAGCACTCAGGCAGTTGTACACTATGTTGTCATTTTGAGATGAGTAAGTTGAGACAGTATTGTCTGTATTCCTGGTGTGTGTGTAAGAGGAGAGAGAGAGCTAGAAAGAGTGTATTATGGATGTAATTAAAGAGATGATTAATATGTAGGGTAGCAGCAGTGACAGAGGTGTCAGTTTTATCAGTGCTGCGGTGTCTAATATGGGCCAGTTTAATATCTTCTCATATTCCCTCCCTCAGAGCTCACACACTATTGTCACCCTGCAGGAAATGATGCAGAAAGACTGTGTGTGTGTGTGTGTGTGTGTGTGTGTGTAGGTGTGTGTGTGTGTGTGTGTGTGTGTGTGTGTGTAACAGGGATTGGGTTATTGGCTTCAATCTGTTTTGATATCTTTATTGTCCAATAATATAACAGTCACAAATAGGAACATGTACACGTAGATGCTCTGGGCTGAGCCAGGTTCTGACTTTGTGCCACTGTTCAAGTACTGAAGCCACTATTTGAGTATTTGTTACATTTCATCCCAGAAATAAGTACAGGCTTTAGGTTACTAAACTATATACAGGTTTACTGTCATTACTAGTCTAACTACTGTACTCTACACCCATATATCCAATATCAGCTCAGTTTCAGTGTCTCCCACAAGTTGATGGCTTATAAGCTTAATGCAAAGTTAAACTTTGTGTTCTAAATCACTTAATTTATACAGAAAACTGACATTTTTAATGACACGTTTTTACCTTTTTTTGTTCTGGGCTGTAAACAGGAAACAGTGTAAGTTTGTAGTAATGTTGGTTTAACATTCAGAATTGTGCTTTTCCTCACCAACAAAACACAGATTCACCAGCACAGTTACAGTTTGGTGCTGAAATGGAAAAAGACAACAAACTACAAGCACAACCTTTACTAAACTACACTTGTTATGATGAAGCCAGAATACAGCCGCTTAGCTTTGTGTTTGTGCTCCCTGCTGCAGTGTTAGGGATCGTCTCACAATTAGCAGAAGAAATGTGAAGTGTTTCAGTGTCTGTAGCCAATGACACTCACATTAAACACACAAAACATCCATGTGACTTACATCATTCATTT
This sequence comes from Crenuchus spilurus, assembly GCA_036984385.1. NCBI lineage: Eukaryota > Metazoa > Chordata > Actinopteri > Characiformes > Crenuchidae > Crenuchus > Crenuchus spilurus. The sequence goes on along the minus strand of BRDA01081989.1, from coordinate 218 downwards.
TAGACATTTATCATTTTATTAAATATTAGTAATAATGTAACACACATGCAGCTTCATACATATTCATATATTATTGTCTTTGTTTTATATACAAATATAATCAATTAAACTTGTTATTAAACCTAATGAGGTCAAATCAACGTATTAAAATACAGACATTCACTCCTGACTAACTACAAGACTAATTTTATAATTCATAGAAATGAAGAAAGTTTTGG
>BRDA01081988.1:0-14955 GCA_036984385.1 Crenuchus spilurus | reverse complement strand
GTGTGTAGAAATGCTAATATTTAGTCTTAATAGTGTTTTTGCTCATTTTATTGTAGATGTTAGTGAAGCAGCTGCTAATCTAATGATACATACTGTACTTTGATTTGATTATTTTTAGGAACTGGAACCAGATCTAAATTCAGCATATGCATTTTGGAGTGAAATATTTGGGATTTTTAGGATTTCTAAGACATTTAGAGCCTCAGAGCTGAAGACATAGTCAAAAGGACACTTTGTGGTGTTTTTCCTTTCAGGGGATGTTGTACTCATTTCACATGGGTCATGAGGAGTTAGGACCCTGTGGAGTGACCGGCAGGGAAGCCCCTGATGGGATCTGACCCCACAGTGACCTGTGCACTGAAGGATGGTCCTCAGATTGAGAAAAAGACTAGAAGTTTGTGGATGTCTGGAAGTAGCGCACATACACAGTAAGACGAAAGCAGCTTTGGGGTCTGCTGTCCGTTTCATCAGGCAACTCACAAATGACTGACTGATCCTGCAGTGATGTAATGATGTTTCACTACTGAACACACACACACACACACACACACTCAGCATGCCGTGTCATATCTGTTAAGCTTCATCCATGTGTGGCAGGGATGGGATTTAGCTTTGGGAACTCCTGAAACTTTCCTAGAGCAGTAAAAACATACACAATTCATAACATGCCACTTCATGTACTCTGTACAGCCCAGGAATGTTCAGATTTAAGTCACATTCAGAATGATTAGATGTGCTTCAGGGCTTTCAGTAGGGTACTGTTTCCCAGTCCTAGACTCCTGGAGGCCGGGTTCCTGCACAGTTTGGTGATCTTCCTGATCAAACACACCTGATTCAGCTCGGCAGGTTTAATTGTAGTGTCAGAGCAGAGACATCACCAAACTGTGCACCAGACCTCCAGGACTGGAGTCTGACACCCCTCTTAGAGGCTCGCTGCTCTTTTCAGTGTTCTCTCTGCTCTTAGCACACCTGATCCATCTAATCAGCTCATTAACAGCCACGTACTGAGCTCATGTGTGTGTTAAAGCATAGAAATCACTTGGCACAGTGCCCCCGGGACCAGATTTGGAAAGCACAGTTCTAGGGAGCTGATTTATAAAACCGTACATTTTAAAAGTGGCTCAGTGGACTAAAGTGCTGACGCTGTGATCAGAGGATCAGGGGTTTGAATCCTCAACACACTGCTTGGCATCGACAGCCGGGGACTGAGGGAGCTCTCTCCCCATCACTCCCCATCACTACTAAGTAATGACTCAGGTGTCTGTTAGCTGATGTCTCAGAGCTGCGCTTTTCCTCTCGAGCGCTTTGGCTGCCCAGTGATGATGTATCAGCAGCAGAAAGAGGCGGAGCCTGACATCACATACATCAGAGGGGGCCTAGTGCTACTATTCTAGTGTCTAGTGTAAGATTTATAGTAAGAACACACTCAGTTTAGATGACTAGGTAGGTTAGACTGTGTGTGTGTGTGTGTGTGTGTGTTCTGAACACACCATTACTCTTAGTGCTGAGTGTGTACTAAGGCTGTTTAAAATTGTTTCATGGATGGTGTTTAATAGACAGTGTCTGACACCTGCTGCATTGTTCAGATACGGTGCTCTACAAAAGGTTGTTGGTTCGGGACCCTCTCTGAAGATCCCTCCCCTGGAGAGGAGAACAGAGGAGGAATGATGTAAACAAGTAGAATAGCAGTGACACACTTGAGGAGATGTAGACAGACGCCCGAGCTCTCTCACAGCGGCCAGCACCTTCATCAGACATATCTATGTTAAGATAGAGAGATAGAGAGACAGAGAGGTGTGAGTGAGATGATGGAAGTGAAGAGTGTGTGTGCTTTGATTTTCACAGGCATCTGTTTCTCCCGTGTGTGAGCATGTGTCTTGGGCAGCCCGCAGAAAAGGGCACCTGTCATGTCCTATCACTGAGAAGAGCAAGAAAAAGCATAATCTATTGAGAAGCTGTCAGTGTGTGTGTGTGTGTGTGTGTGTGAGACTTGGCTGTGGAGAGGAGTGTTTTATATGCTGAGGGTTTTTTTGAAGTGTACATAGCCAGCCTGTAGCGATGTGAAAGGTTTCCTGTATCTATACAGAAAGTGCACATCTCTTAATAATGAGTGAATGAACAGGTGTCCCAATACTTTTGTCCATATTGATAATTCATTACATGTCACTAGTTTCATTAGTCATCGCCTGGACAGGTCAAAAGTGCAAAAAAATTCAGCAATTTATACCTCAATCCTTCATTCCTACAGCATGGCTGATTTCTGGGTCTGATACGATAATCGGTAATAATCAACTGATACTGATACTGAGACCAAATCGATAATCTAAACTATGTTAATGCAAAATATCAGCTAAACATAGTACACAAGTGTAATTATCAGCCATAATATCAATTATTTAGTTTTTCAAATAATATATCAGATATCATATAACATCCTACTTCAGGGTTCGAGTACACTAGTCTTAGACTCCTAGCACTGCATCCTCCTATCTCTGTAATATGTTTAAACACACAAGTTGCTCTGGTTGCCTTTATTTTTTCTCATTTTCCTGCAATGCTTTCACAATGTGGACAATCGAGTTGTGTTCCAGGTATGTCCACTTATTCAGTAAATGACAATGACTCAAAACATTGATGGATGATGATGGGGTGGGTGTAGCACTAGTCTTACTGTTGGGATGGGTGTGGGAGGCAGAAATCAAAGCAATATAAAGCAAAACAAAATAACTTGGCTGTGTACTTACACTCAATGACATCACAACATGAGATGACAATTCACAGGAGACAATACAATGGCCGACGTAGACTGTGGGACACGAGGGAACATAATGTGATCAGGCAAGAGTTGAGGAACTAGGGCTGTGGAATGACAAGACACAGGTGCAGCCGATGACTAGACTTGATGTGGGCGGAGACATGATATGTGGATGATGTAAACAAAGTAAAGACACTTTGACTGTGTGGAGGGTTCAAAATTAGGCTTTATTGCAGAAATGTAATAACTGTGGCTAAGAAAACAAAACAAAGACCATGGCGATGAATAAGACAGAAACGTGATGACAAACAATGACTCACAATGACCCGCACAGGAGGGAGCTAAATAGCAATGTAATGATTAACATGGGATTAAACAGCAGGGCTGTGCAATAAACAAGACATGACATGGCTGGGGGTTGAGACACGGCGTGAACAAGACAAGTGGAAGACATAAACAGAAGCACATGGAGACAAGACGGCACATGGAAAATGTAAACACAAAGCAGGACAGGGAATGTTGCATTTCTGACTTCTAGTGGATGTGTTTTTAACCTAACATACCTCTACCGATTGGTAGAGATGGCACAATCACATGGTGTAAAGTTCAACACCTTCAATACGATATGCTGAATTGTGCTCTACCAAATGGTTGAGCAGGGCGTTAAAGGGTGAGTAGCTGACATATTGAACCATAAGTCATATTATTCTGCTGATCAGATTACAGTTGTTTGCTGCACAGATGTATTTTGTTGGGGTCTCTCTGAATCTCTCTGTATCCTGTACTGCTGGTTTGCGTCCTGCAGTCAAACAGATATAACAGCATGTTTCTCTGACCAGCTTGAAATGGTTTATTTCTTACTGTAAAGTCCATTAGTGTTTGGTCTGAAAGGTCACTAGGTTGTGAGGAGAAGATACAAACAAACGCACATACATATGCATGATGTTGTTATTGCGACATGAATAAATTAGACCCGGAAACTGCACATTTCCACAAGATCGGGCATCTCTGAGTTATGCCTGTGCACTGTTCTGATGATAAAAATGGTCATATATTAGTGCTCTGACATTGCGATGTGTACTATCATTTGCTGAAATCTCACTTTTTATGCCTCAGCACTTTTTTTTCTTGTTAACAGCTTGGCCATAAAACATTTATTTATCCAGTCTCTGCCCTTATTTTTTAATGTGATGTTTATATCTTCATTTGAATAACTGCTGTCAAAGACATCTTCTTTCTCCTCTGGCAAATTTAGGAAGTGTGTGTGTGTGTGTGTGTGTGTGTGTGTGTGTGTATGAGCTCATGTGTGAACATGTCGTATTTGGGTCGTGTCCTGAGCTCTGTCCTTGTCACCTCTGCTCTGCTGGTAAACAAGCCGGCTTGGATTAATGATGTGAGATGCAGACTAAACACTGTGGCTCAGTAATACTTCATATTTCACTACACACACATGCGCACACACACTTGGACATACACTGAAGCAGAACTGTGTAAATGAAAGAATGACATTTCTTTTAAAGAATATAAAGAATTTATTTCCATATTAATTAAATAAGATGTAAGAAAAACATAATAAAATTATGTTTTTTACTCAAAACGTAGTCATATCAAAAGAAGTGGGCGGCACGGTGGCTTAGTGGTTAGCACGTTTGCCTCTCAGCGCTGAGGTCTTGGGTTCGAGTCCACATCTGAGCGGAGTTTCCATGTTCTCCCCGTGTCTGCGTGGGTTTCCTCCGGGGACTCCGGTTTCCTCCCACAGTCCAAAAACATGGAGATCAGGTGAATTGGCTACTCTAAAAATTACCCTGGTGTATGTATGTTTGCCCAGATGTGGTTGTCAGTCTGTCCTGGGTGATCCCCTTAGTGCTCGATGCAGTCCTCCAGGTTACCTTTCATTATGCAAAAGAACCTTTTGGGTTCTAGTGTTCATGGTTCTATATAGAACAATATTCTTTACTAGAGAACGCTTGAATAACCAAACTTTTTTAAGAGTGTACAGCAGAACCATTTTGGCTATACAGAACCTTATTCAAAAAAGGTTTTATATAGAACCATCTACAACACATTAATCATCAATCTGAAGAACCCTTTCACCAGTCTAAGAACCCTTTAATCACGCAAAGCCATTTTAGAGTTTTCATAGTTCTATATAGAACCAATTTCTTTACTAAAGAACCCTTGAAGAACCATCTTTTTAAAGAGTGTATGAAAAGGGTTCTATATACAGTGAGGAAAATAAGTATTTTTTCCTAAGTATAAATAAGTGGAGTGGAGGTGGACTTTTTAGAGGCGGACTAGCAGGTCTTTGAGGGCCAGATATACTTATTTGCAGCAGTAACACACAAATAAATGATTAAAAAATCATACATTGTGATTTCTGGATTTGTTCTTTTAGATGATGTCTCTCACAGTGGACATGCACCTAAGATGAACATTTCAGACCCCTCCATGATTTCTAAGTGGGAGAACTTGCAAATTTGCAGAGTGTTCACATACTTATTTTCCTCACTGTAGAACCTTTACGGTGCTGTAAAGAACAGTGTTTTGTTTGGACTGTTTTAATGATACTATGATCCTGTAAACAGAAGATAATGGATGGATGGATGTTTTAATGATATATTGACCACTAAACTAGAAAAGCAGAGAAATCTGTTCACCTTCACCTTTATCAGTGTTTACAGAAACACAGACTTACTGCATTAGTGTGTGTGGCTGGTTTGAGATGATTTATGCTGACAGAGTTTGAGGTGATTTAGACATATAATTCACACACACTAACACTAATTACATGAATATAAACATCTCTTGCTGGTTAGCTACGTTAGCCTCAGCACTCAAGTGCAAAACATGTCTCGGCTAATGGACTGCATTTCGGGGAAGGGCTAAATTGTTTAAATTTGACACTGCTGTCACAATCACTATCACAACAGTGAATACAACTTGTTATGCATTGCCACAACACTTACCAAGAAATACATTTCATCATTTATTTTGGATGCTGGTGTGATTTTTCAACCACTATAACCATGCAAAACCAGCAGCAAACCAGCACTAACCAGCATATGTCATCTTAGAGCAGCATATGGAGTCACTGCTGTATTTTTCCGCAGGGCTGTATCTCTGACCAAGAACTGACCAATATCTGTCAGTTCTAGCTCATTTTTGTAAGGGACTGCCCCTGCAGAGCAGCAATTGGTCGCTAGGATGGGCCCTTTTCTTTCCATCGTTACTGATTCTCCTCCTCTGCTGGCGCAGCGATTGGTCACTGGGGTGAGCTCCTGTCCGATCATTGGTTAGAGCCAGTAATCACGTCATCACACTCAGCTGGTTATTGGCTTTCTTAAAGGCTTCAGTTCTGTAGTTCATCATGGAGCCATGTTATGCGGTTCATCCAGTCATTTCAGTTTCCTTGTCTGCAGACATGTTTTTGGAGGAGTCTACTTTTCCCAGTCCCTGGCCTCCTTTCAGTCTAGTTTTGTAGAGGTCAGGGATGTTGCTTTATTTATTATATTTTTAGGGTGATTTAGGGGATATGTTTTGTTGTCTGAGGAGAAAGCGCGCTTGTAAACCCACGAGCCAGGTTGCTATGGTCATAATTCCAGGTGTCATGCGGTCCAGCGGTACCTCCTCCTTATTGGTGTTCAGTGGGCCGTGGAAGCCTCTGTAAGCATAACAAGGAAGCATAACATTACGGCAGAAAGGTTTACTCGTTGTAGGCCCCTGCAAGTGGTGCTAGGGCTTTATAGAGGTTCTACTAGGGTGCCGACTGTAGGAATCTGTTTAGACCTACCACAGGTAGTAGCACACCTTGGGAAAAGGTAGAGCCTCTGCCTTATTGCCATTGAGGTAAATAAAATTTTTTTCAGAGCTTTATTTTTCCCCATCACTCTTTTCATGTGCAGAGAATGTGTGAGTACACCGCACCCTTCCACCTCCACTGCACTCATTCACCCTTGGCTGTGGCTTTGTTTTGTTATGTTTTTTTGAGGGTTGTTTTTCTTATATTTTTTAATTGCCACTCCCCTCTCTGCACTTGGATCCATCCCAGAAGTGAAGAACATGGATTTTTTTCCTTCAAACAAGGCCACATTCCAGACAGTGCTTGACTTTGCCCTTTGGATCATTTCTGTCCCATGACAGTTTTAAATGAAAACCCCATGATCCAATAGGTCAGTAATCAATTTTAGAATATGTGCACTTCTGTTCAACTCAGAATACCTCCCCTGATATCAATATCTAATCACTTGCAATTATAATTGCTTGATTGCTAATTTTTGGCATCTCATTTGTATTGTGTTCTGTTTCTGTTATTCTGTTGCTTCTAACTGTTATATGGTTACTTTGTTGCTTTTCATTGCCTATTTATTACTTAAAAATTCATTGCCTGCTGTTATCACTGTTGTCATCGGCAAATTACAAGTCATTTTTCTGTGTCATTACTACATCTGGACCAGCTTCTGACTCCTTTTCTCTATTTCACAACATATTATAGTAAAATGTCAGTCTCATAGATCACACAGTTAATAAACAGAAATGTCTAATACACTCTTACATTCTGCCTTCATCTTCAGCTTTTTTACAGGCTGTGTGATGTTTGCTTCCAACATTTGCTTCTGTTTAATTGAATACAGTCTTCCTGTGATATATTCCATATACCACCAGCTGAAAAACAAGTCTTAGCATGATCAGTCCATCTCTGTGTCCTTTTTGTGAAATTCTGCACATACTGTTCCTCATTGTGGCCAAAAATGTCATTTTTAACTTCATTAGTCAACATTTTAAAAAATACATCAGCCTTCTTTACAAGTTCCTTTGCAAATATCTGATACTAAATATAGTGGTGAGAACGCTGGAAAGTTTTTCTTCTGATGACTTATGGTCATACTGGTGCAGGAGTCACTACACAGTAGAACAGTGGAACAGTGGTTCTTCTCTTTTTTGATTTGCATTTCTAGCAGTCTTACTAGCAGTACTCATTGAATATTTTCCTTGTTTTCCATACCTCAACTTGTCCTCCACCATTCCTCTTAACTACCAGCTCTTAATCACATGACAAACTTTGGAAAAAGCTACTTGAAAATGCTTTGCTAACTTTTCATGTCCTTCTCATTTATTAATTAAAATTTCAGAGGAGCCAAAGGCTGCTGATTGCTGGGACATGGTTTGAGGAGTTTAGGAGTTTAGGAGTAAAGGTTTGGAATTGGAAATGCTCCATTTGGCCTTTTTTTAACAATGACTATGAACAAGCCATAGTGTTCCTTTCAATACGGTCTAAAATTGTACACAATAATTTTGCTTACTGCATTTCCCAGGTTTGCAGAAAAAAAATTCTTCTTGTGAGCCATTCGAGAGGTAATGTGATGTAAATGAGAGTCTGGAGAGTTAGTGTGTAGGGTCTAGGGAGCATGTCGTAGGGCGAGTTTTGTTTTGGTATTCAGCCTCGGCCGCACGACTTGATTCGGCCTCAGCCACTCGCTTGGCTCAGCTTGTGTGTGTGTGTGTTTGTGTGAATACGCACATGCAAACCTGTAGCATGATTCCTATTATTTTATATAAATATTTTTTTCCTTTGTGGAAAGAGGACTTAAAACTGAGGGGGGGTCTCTGTGACACTGAATGTTTATGACGTGCTGATTTGCATGACAAGCGCAGCAGAGCAGCAGACAAAGGGTTTTAATGGCTCCAGCATTCCAGCGCGAGGGACAGAGACGACAAAAATTTTTGTCAGGTTGGGAATTCTAGTGTTAAAATTAATGTTTCATCTTTAATTTGATGCTTTCTGAAGATCAATTGAACTTATTCACAGTTAGACTTTTTATTTTAACCCAATTTCTCACCCCCAATGTAGTATCCAATAGACACACCCATCTATTAGAACTCTCCCAATCACTTGTAATGTCGCTGACTCTAGGTGTGAAGTCAGGCTCCGCCTCTTTTCCAATTGCTGCTGATGCATCGTCACTGAGCAACCAATGCGCTCTGAGGAAAGAGCAGTTCTGATACATCAGCTGACAGACACCTGAGCCAGCGAACATTGCTTAGTAGTGAATGCCATCTACCATGATGCTAAATGTTGTGGTGAGAACGCCGGAAAGTTTTTCTTCCAATGATGGCAAAGCAGCATGACCGAGATGTTAGCACCTCAGTCCACTGAGTGACTCAGTTACAGACTGAGTAGGGGTGTTCAGGTGTATAATAGTAGAGTTTGCACTGTGCTAATTATTCTGTAAACATAGTTATTGGCTGCATTAGTGCTGTATGTCTACGGCGAATAAAAAAGAAACAGATTACAAACAATCTTAGCTGATTGACTACACATGAGTTAATGGCAAATTCTGTGCATTTTCCTCTTTTACCTTCAAGACTAGTAGCACTGTGTTTGTGATTGCTGTGCTATGCTGCTGTCTGATAAACTGAAAGAAAAATGTAGGTGTTGTTTTGCTGCTGTGGGTAATAACATTTGAGCTGATAGCAGAAGGTTTGGATGCCGGATTAAGCGAGTTCCTTACCAAGGCATTTTTCATCAAGAGATGATTGGATGGGTTTTGGCTTGGATGAGTATATGTGGACAGGATGTATACACTGCAAGCCTGGCTTTCATCTATAATGCAGGGGCTCACTGAATCCTCTCCTTTTAATCTCCTCGTGATCTTCATATATTAAATATGATTTATATAAATAGTCTCTCTTGTTCACATCCTATCATTTGAATGCTGTACAAACAATGGTGTTGGAGGAAAGGTGAGGGTCACATGATCACAGCCACCAAGAGCCAGAAGCCATGTGATGAAAGCTGATGATGATAATGATAAAGAGCTGGGAGATAATTACATTTTTCACAGACACTGACATCTCGTTTGCTGTGTTGACTTTAAAAATGATAGAATCTTGTCTGTTCGCTGCAGTTTCGTTGTTAATTCTCTGACAAAGTGCTAAGTACAAGTTTTAAATCAGAAGGACTAGCACCTCTCTCTCTCTCTGTCATAAGCCAAACCTTTTTACAGCCTAATTTAACTTCAAATGATGCCGTCATAATGACTTGAATTATCCCAAATTTGTCGGAAGCCTATTCGAATTGGACAACAACAAATAAAATATAGAAGAACAGTGCAAGTAAAAAAAAAAAAAAAACGTCAAAGAAAATTTAACACCCAACAAGGATAATGTGACCATAATTTATGGTCTACAATCTACAATCCAGTGCTAATTTGTTTCAATGCCACAAGAGTAATAATTAGGGATGCACCATAGTTAGTCAGTACTGAATGTCTGTATTTTAATCAGCTAGTTTGACATCATTTGTTTTAATAACGAGTTTAATTGATGATTCTTTTATATTTGTATATAAAACAAAGACAATAATATATGAATATGTATGAAGCTGCATGTGTGTTACATTATGACTAATATTTAATAAAATGATGAAAATGTCTAAAATGAATGATGTAAGTCACATGGATGTTTTGTGTGTTTAATGTGAGTGTCATTGGCTACAGACACTGAAACACTTCACATTTCTTCTGCTAATTGTGAGACGCTCCCTAACACTGCAGCAGGGAGCACAAACACAAAGCTAAGCGGCTGTATTCTGGCTTCATCATAACAAGTGTAGTTTAGTAAAGCTTGTGCTTGTAGTTTGTTGTCTTCTTCCATTTCAGCACCAAACTGTAACTGTGCTGGTGAATCTGTGTTTTGTTGGTGAGGAAAAGCACAATTCTGAATGTCCAAAAAGCTAACAGTGTCATTAAAACGTCATTGTTTAGTATAAATTATTGAGTCTTTTCACATATTTGACCGAACAAGGAAAGGCTTAGTTTTTTGCCATTTTCATCCAAATCATTTTGGTTACTGAATATTTGGTGCATCACTAGTAATTATCTAGTCTTTCAGTTCACTTAGCTTTGGCAGTAATTGTGGAAATAATGTTTACATTTCAGTCAAGCTAATGTGGCACTTTTGTTTAAACAGTGCATCATTCCCAATACTGTAATGGCAGTGATGTGGTGGTGGTGTGTTAGTGTGTGTCATGCTTATATAAGTAGATCCACCAGTATGACACTGTATGCACTCACTGTGCACTCCATTAGACACATGTACCTTGTTGTGTAACTGTAAACAAAGACACACTACTGACCATTGAAGAACAGGTTGAACAAAGCGTACAGAGAAACAGATTACAGTCTACAAACCGCACTTATATGGTCAGTGGAGCTGAAGAAATGGACGTTGAGCGTAGATACAATGAAGTTAACTTAATGTTATGGCTGATTGCTCTATGTGTAGGTATGTGCAAATGTGTGTGACGGATTCAGTCTCATTGAAGTTTATCTCCCGCCAGGATATATGATGAGACCTAAAATGAGGCACTTCTCACCAGCTCATCAAAATAAACTCAATAACACATTACACACCTAAAGTCCTCCAATCTCAGTAGCTGCAGGGGGTTCATTCATACAGCAATCACTACACCCTTTCTCTATATATGGGAGGGAATGGAAAAAGAGAAGAAGAAGGATGGAAGACGAGAATATATTAGACAGCATCCTGAATCAAAACACCCTGATCCTTATCCTGATCGTGCATCTTCATCAGCAGCCTCTGTAGTCACTGCTACATATCACACAAGGACATGAGGATGCTTGCAAAAGGCAAAACATGCTACTGTTTAAGTTATAACATGTACATGTTCAATGGCCATAGTAAAATGCACTGGCATGTGGAATTGGAGCTTAACATGGTTTAAGGTATTGTTTATTTATGAGAGGGAATGCTATAATGGGAGATGTTGGCACTAGTGTCAAGAGACCAGACCCATGTGGACAGGGGATGGGCATGTCCAATAAATGTTGAATCGACCCTTCTCTTGTCTCAGCTTTGAGTTTCTTTGGAGTTCTGCTTGCTTCCCACTTCTGATTGACCTTGTTTGTCTTATTAGAAGCCAGGAGAAAGTCACATTGATATCCGATTTGACTTTCCAGTTGTAGAAATTTGATCAGAATTGTGTTGTATGATTTCATGAGTCTATCAAAAATCTTATTTTACATTTTAAATTCTTGTAAACTAACAAATATTTTCTCATAATTGTGAGTTGGAACAGTACTGTGTGTGTGCAGTGAGTGTTTGTTCAGTGAGTGAGTGGAGGAGGCTGTACAGACCTCCTCACAACGGCGATAGAGCTGAGACTAAACTCACTGTTCAACTTCAACTCTGATCATGTTAAACAATCAACTACAACTACCACCATTAAACACTTACAGTCTAAACACAATCAACATGTTTAATCACGTTAACTAACCTGAAGAAATTACACATCCTCATCATCATTTTATGCATCAGTGATCCAAAAAATGATAGCGGTATCCTCAAATGGCCTCCAAAATTAGTCGAAATAGGCCCTTCTGCAAAAGGGTTAAACTTCTGAACTGATTGAGTTCCTTTTAATCTGAATCTTCAGGGATCTTGTTATTGTAGTGACTTAATTTTCCCTAAATTACTCGCCTCATTTGATCTCGCTAGCCCTTCTCTCAGGGCACAAAATGACCAAAACATGCACTCTGAGGTCACAAAGATTCCTTAATGCTGTAGAATGCTGTAGGCCACGGTCTTTAGTCACACACACACACACACACGCACACCCTGCTGAGCCTGGCTCTGTAATGGTGTGCTGGCCTCATGTGACGCATCATCCAAGAGAGCGAGAGAGAGAGTAGCACTAATGGACATATGCAGGGTTGTCATAGCAATGATGCTGCATATGCAGGAAGTGGACTTACCTCTGACTGCCATTAGTATATGTGTGTGTGTGTGTGTGGGTGTGTGATAATGAGTGTATGTCATGCCTGAGGACTGGAGGGCTCTGTATGAGTGTGAGAAAGAGATGATTTAAGGATACTCAACACTGAATATAGTTTAAATAAAGAGTTAGCGTCGGACTAAGAGGTGGACTACACCGAGGACTGTAGTGGCCATGGTAACATGAAGGCGGGTTGTGAATATCAACAGTGCTGTTTTTAAAACACGTATTTTAAGACTTGGTGTCGAGCTGCAGGTCTGAAATGAGCTTTATTTGAGTGCCTATATGTTCTGAACCGTTTGTTTCATTCACTTCAAACATTTGCTGTAAGTTGTATGCAATCCATCCATCCGTCCATCCATCATCTTTCGCTTATCTGGGTCCAGGGCGTGAGGGCAGCCTCTCTCCAGTCACCTCTTCTACCTCATATGAGAGGATTCCAAGGCCAGCTGAGAGATATCATCTCTCCCGCGTGACCTGGGTCTTCCCTGGGGTCTTGGATATGCCCGGGACACCTCACCAGGGAGGTGCCTAAGAGGCATCCTAACCAGGTGCCCGTACCACCTCAACTGGCTCCTCTTGAGCAGCAGCTCTACTGTTCAGATGTTGAACGTGTTACAACAAATTATTTTAAAGATGGAATCTACATCCGTGCTTTCAGGACTTTAATCTATGCACTGGACATTGAATCTGTTGATGCCTTAAGCATTGAATTTGCACAATAGATGCATTTAAGCATTGAATCTCTCTATTATTCATCACATTTGTACAGCAGATCATTTTAAGCACAGAATAAATGCACTGAACATTGAATCTGTAGAACAGATTTGTTGTAGGATTGAATCTGTTGATGCCTTAAGCATTGAATTTGCACAATAGATGCTTTTAAGCATTGAATCTCTCTATTATTCATCACATGCATTGAACATTGAATCTGTACAACAGTCTTGTTGTAGGATTGAATCTGTCCATTGAACATTGAAACTACACACTGAAAGCTCTGAAGCATTGAATGTGTACTTTGAAAGTTAACCTTTAAAAGTTTGCTTGTAGAAAAAATCCTGTAAGGATTGAGTTTGTATGTGTTTGAGTCTGTTCAGCAAAGCCCTTTAAGCACCGGATCTGTACAACAGATGCTGCAAAGCATTGAATCTGTATTGAATCTCATTCAACTGCACTGATTCTGAGTGAAACCACTTCTAAAGTTACGACACGTTTAATAACGTGTGCACTCAATTTTTGGCTAAATTCTCCGGCTATTTTTAAACATAAATCTCCACTAAATCCAGATTTACTTTTGGCGTGGGTCCACTCATTGACAGAACAGTGTGTGGCAGAGGCAAGCTGGCCTATGTGTCAGAGATGCAGAGGCAAGTTGAGCTACGGTTAATGTTAGCTCTGCCATGAATAGCTCTCTCAGTTTGACTCGTTTCTTCAGTTGCATTTGTCTGTTCAGTGAAAATTCAATGAATCTTAATTGAATAGAATTGTGATTGTTTTGTGTGTGTTCTGGATGTAAAAAGCATCACATTACAGGTATTTCATCAATATCAGCTCTGCATGGTAACGATGGATGTGTTGCTATATAAATGATAAATAAGACATTTAGGACAGATTTTGGTTTTAGACTTTAAATGTCCAAACCTGGTTAATTAGCCTGTACAATGGCAGTCATCATTAAGACAGCGTCTCTGTTGTCGGTGTTTATTGGAGACTGTATATGTGATGTGTTCTCCAGTAGAGATGTGCTGGATACACAGATATACAGGATTATGAAGCCGCTCTGTTAGGATTTGACTGATGATGTTTAGAGAGAATACAGGGAGTTGAATTGGAAGCCAACACACACGCGCACACACACTCACACACACGTCACGCTTCCTAATGAGACCGGACACACTTTCTGCTCCAGAATGGGAGCTGACATGCAGCAAGGCCAGCCCGGGAAGTTTTGGGGGACGTTGTCAAAATTTATACAAGATCACTGTACAATACACAGTGGTACCATTACTCTCTCTCTCTCTTTCTCTCTCTCTTTCACTCTCACTCTCACTCTCTCTCTTTCATTCTCTCTCACCCTCTCTCTCTCTTTCATTTCCTCATTTGCTCTTTCTCATTCTTTCTTCATTTCTTTCTCTCATTCTCTGCCTTTCTCTATCTCTGTCTCTCATTCTCCATCTCTCACTCTCTCATTCTCTCTCACCATCTCTCTTCTTTAATGATTCATCCACTAAATAGAGGAGAAAAATACTGCAATTGTTAGGCAAAGTGGCTTGTCATGGTGCTATTTGAATTTGAAAGCCTTTTTGTGGCTGGATTGAAAAGAGCTCAAAAGGATATACATATTCCCACTGAGAGAGAGAGAGAGAGAGAGAGAGAGAGACAGAGAGAGAGAGAGAGAGACAGA
>BRDA01081983.1:7916-18967 GCA_036984385.1 Crenuchus spilurus | reverse complement strand
GTCTGCCAGTAACATGCCTTTCACATGTTGCCACTATTTTATGTATTTTATGGACTGAATGTGACATAAAGAAGTATGAAGTAAATGGTTGCATTAGTCATTCCAAAAATGTTTAAATCATGTTTGTGATGTCACAAAAAACAAACAACAAAAAAAAATAATATTGTCAATTTGTCCATTTAGCTACACCCTTCCTGAAGTTATAAGGAGTGTTCCAGCTAGGACTTTTTTTTTAAATGATGCAGAATACAAAGCATAAAACAACATGACATAAGTGGGAAAAATAAAATATAATTAATTTTGGATATGGGCCTCTATAGGAACTGCAAGTCACATTGCAGGACTTAGTCCATCTGGCCATAAGATGCGTTGATACAGCAAAAAAGAAAGAAAAATTAATTCATAATACTTGAAGATATTTTTTTCACAATAACAATAAAATATTGTCATATTGTCTACCCCTATTATTTCTGTCTCCTTTCAGATTTTAAATGTGTCCTAGGCTTCTGCAAGCAAGCAGTCAAAGAGATGCAGACAAACCGAATTTCTAATTCAAGCAAGATGACAACCTAGGCATTGTGTAACACAGATCATCATCATCTTTCTTTCTGTACCAAATTTTCCAAATATGTCTGTCCTCATTCTATTTCAGCGCTTTTTCAGGTCATGTAGCAACACACTTATTCCTGCTTATATTTCTCCATAAGTTATCTTGAGTCGATTCAGCATAGAACATCGAGCTGTTATGCAAACTGTCACACTCTTTCACCATCACTGTCCTCCTCCAGAGTTCATCACAGATTGAGATGTCATTTTTGTCTCAGAAAGAAAAACATCATACTTCTTCTTTTAGAGGCTCTCAGTGTATTACAGGGTTCAAAGCAGGACTGGACAATATGTTGGTTGGTATTTGTTCCTGTAATGTTGGACTTACTGATATCACAGAAGGTTGAAATATGCAAATGAGCTATAAACCAATCAGAAAATTATTTACTGTGTGCTGTGAGTATTTAGACTCACCTCTGATGCTCTTTGGTGAGCTTTTTTCTGTGGATGAATCAAGGTATTGTCATAAAATTAAAGGACTTTGGTCACAATAACAGACCTGTCACTTACAGTTCACAATCATGGTTTTAATGTATCTTAAAGGTACAGTATGTAATATTTTGGGTTATCTTTTAGCAGAATTTAATATAATCACTAATAAAAATGATTAAAAACACATCTAATCATTATAAACTAAGAAGTCGTTTGATTATTTTACCTCAGAATAAGCTGTTTATATCTACATTGGTCGTGGGTCGAACACCGACTGAGGCCGCCATGTTGCATCACCATGTTTCTACAGTAGTTTGAAAAGGACAAACGAGGCTAGCAAAACCGTTTGTGTTGTAATGACGAATTGGCCACTCAAATTCTATGGCGCTGTAGCTTTGTTTTACCGTTGGCTGACATAAAACAGGAGAAGAAGAAGAAGAAATAAACATATACCTCAATAAGAAGAAATACATGGAGGAGAAGCAAGAATAAAGTTTTTTTGGTTTATTTGTTAAGATGGCGGAACATTTTTATGCTCGCCAAGAAGAGAAAACACAACTTCAATCGTCAAAGAAAAGAAAACATGATGAAACGTAGGTTCATATTCGTGTCCGCAGTGTTTTTCCCCCATTCCACCTTAAATGGTGCTGCAGGACACTGTAGCGCATCGGAGCTGAACACTACTGCAGCATTTAAGGTGGAACGGGAGATTCGTAGCTGCACGCAGGTTCGCAAGCTTAGCTAATATGAGCTTGTGTGAATTCTTATTGGCTGAAATGCCTTCTTCAGAGCATGGCAAACTTACCTTGACTAGAGAAAAATGTGTATCCTGCCTGCATTATCTGTCTACAGTTAATCAGTTTGATGTGTTTACTTTGTTACTTTGTACAGAAAACAGCTAACGTTTACAATAGCACTACTGAGGTGCAGAAAATATGTTTCGTCTGCATTGTAGCTGATAATTTTACATATTACATTTAATACATTCAGTATCACCCCACCCCCTCACTGGGCGCACATTTAATACATTTCTAATTAAAATAAATCTTACCACTTGACATATCACTAGGTCTAAAGCTGCTATTAGACATTGCGTTTGGGAGTATCAAAGATATATGACATCTTACGGCCACCGTAGAGACTCCTTCGTTTTTGGAAGGGAGGGGCTGTGGAAAAAGTCTTCAGTTGGTTGCAATATGAAAACTAAACCACTAGATGTCGCTGGAAACTACATTCTGTGCCTTTAAGGTTTGTTGCTATATGTAGCATCAGAACTGCAATATGCCATTCTATCATGGAGGCCTGTTTAAAGGGTTAACAGCAGAAATGCAGATTTTTCATTCAATGATCAGGCTTATCAACAATAATAAATAAATAATAATAATAAATAATCCTTACTGACCTTTGGTCAATTTTTCTTGTCTTATCATTAGAATTACATAGCGTATGGATTAGAGAATAGTTACCTACTTACTGTGTGGGCTGTAGGTAGCTAATCCAAGAACAGATTAGATAACTTAATGAGGGTCATAGGGGTGCATGAGTTAGCAATAGATATCCAAGAGATAGGCACACTTAGGTGTATGGGGACAATATTCACTACATGTCCAAATGGTTGTGGATGCCCATTCAAATGAATGCATTCAGCTACATTAAGTTGCATCCATTGCTGACACTGATGTACAAATGCACACACACAGCATGTCTAGTCCCTGTAGGGAAGTACTGCCAATAGAATATACCTTTCTCTAGTATGAAACTATTGGTACCATGTCTAATGCCAGGCGTAGACTAGAGGGGTATAAAGCCCCTCAACACTGAGCTGTGGAGCAGTGTTCTCTTTAATGATGGAGCTCCATCCACTTCAGATGTGTTGAAGATTAGGTTGGGTGGTGATCACCCAAATCCTTAGCTCATTAACACTCTTGTCATTGAATGCAAACAAATCCTCCTAAAAAAATCAGTTTTTATTTACATTTGATTACATTTTACACAGTGTCCCCATTTTTGGAGATTGGAGTTGTAGATAAAAGCATTCATTAGATGACCACAATGGGCTGGGCGGCACGGTGGCTTAGTGGTTAGCACGTTCGGCTCTCAGCGCTGAGGTCTTGGGTTCGAGTCTTCATCTGAGCGGAGTTTCCATGTTCTCCCCGTGTCTGTGTGCGTTTCCTCCGGGGACTCCAGTTTCCTCCCACAGTCCAAAAACATGGAGGTCAGGTGGATTGGCTACTCTAAAAAAATTACCCTGGTGTCTGTGTCTGTGTCTGTGTATGTATGTGTGCCCAGATATGGTTGGCACGCTGTCCTGGGTGATCCCCCTAGTGCTCGATGCAGTCCTCCAGGTGGACAGTCGCTTCCGGTTGAGAGTACGACTGAAAATGCAGCAAAATAGAAGTCTGGTCTCAAACGTGACCTCTGTGTGTAGTTAGTGATGCAGAAATTGTTCATTGTTTCTTTCTCCCTCTATCCATGTGCACTTCAGCTCTATTTCCTTTCCTGACCATCATATTCAGACCCATCGGTGTGACTCATCTTGTTCAGAAGTGCAAGTAGTCAACAGGAGGTTGGAAAAGAAGTGACAAAACAGGAGCTGATAGTAGGAATTTGAGAAGGAGGAGTAAATTTATTCTGATTGTTTGGGACACAGTCTGAAACAAGCTTTCGCGTCTAACAGCGTAGTATGCAATCTTCTGATGCCAAAACAATTTACAGCAGTAAATTGGTGCTATAAGTGCATACAGAGGATCAGACAAGGTGTTGTGTGTGTGTTTTGAATAGTTATTTAGTCAGTTCTTTCTTGCCTGATGATGAATTGAACCACCACCAGGTTATACTGACATATAATCAATTTGGTGAAAAGTTACATTTGGGATTAATACACAAGCGCATCCACCAGCTGTAATTAAGATCAAGATATCTCAAGCAGTTGCCAGTTTATCAGGCTACAGAGCTACTCTCACCCTAAGACAACCAAAGAGAAAGCATCCCATTTGCACACAGATAAAGACCTAAGACTGTAAAGCCTGGCTATTTTCCTTAAATCAGAACACTAATCTAGCAGAAGATCTTGCCTTCAGTGTCCTGAAGTGAAAAGTCTGAGAATATTTTATCAAGTTTGGATACATACAGGGCTTGGACAAGCAAAGAGAGAGAGAGAGAGAGAGAGAGAGAGAGAGAGAGAGAGAGAGAGAGAGAGAGAGAGGGAGAGAGAGAGAGAGAGAGAAAGAGAGAGAGAGAGATTTTATGATGATATTATTCAGATGAATATGCATAGCAGCCTCTCAGGCTGGATCCTACTGAGAAGGAAAGAAACTGTCCAATATCGGCGACCCCCTTCAAGAAGGTGTGTGTATGTGTGCAGTGCCAAATATAAGACAATTATCTCCCTGCACATCAGGTAGTGACAGCATCTCATTCTCTCTATCCCTTTTTCTCCTTTTACTACTCTTCTTACAATCATTTCTTTTGATTTCTGTCTGTCTGTCTGTCTCTCTCTCTCTCTCTCTCTCTCTCTCTCTCTCTCTCTCTCTCTCTCTCTCTCTCTCTCTCTCTCTCTCTCTCTCTCTCACGCATGTATGCGCGCACACACACACACACACACACACACACACACACACACACACACACACACACACACACACACGCCTCCAGTCTCTGCTGTTCCACTTAATCAGTTCCACTGCCTGAAGTGGCATAGCCTGATCTGCGAACAGGAACACATTTAGCATGATGAGATCTCCACCATCTCTCTTTCTTTCTCTCTTTCTCTCTCCATCTCTGTCGCTCCCCTCCCTCCATATATTTCCTTTTTCTGCCAACCCAAAAGGTTACAGCTATCTGACTGCAAATCCTAGGGCTTTACCAAAAGCAGCAAATAACATCTAACTAAGTGGAGAAACTGCTGATAAATATCTGGAGCAGAAGTGCTATTGATTACCATTCATGCACTCATAGACACACAGTAATTACACACACCAAATCACCACTAAATGGCCCCCTGGGGAAGATATGTATCCTTGATATGTATCCTTATTATTTTATGGTGCTTCTGTGTGGTTGTGCATTCTGCAAAAAAGAGAGGTAAATGAAAATTCTGGCTTCATCCTTTATCATTTATAAGTGCAACAAAGTTCATTTTAAGAAAACAGAACAAAGTGGTAAAAAAGCATTATGTTTAGAAAGCTATTGATATATAGAACCAGCATTTGTTAGAAAGGGGTCATTAACCTCTTCACCTTAGTCTGTTTTAGTATTGCATCTACTCCTTCAATTCAGAGGTGGTAGGTGTCATATGAAAGCTGAAACCCTCTTCTTCCTTGTTCATCTCAGCCAATTTTAAGATGTCAAAGATTTTACTTCAGATAAACAACATGCAACCAGGAGCTCAAACTACCTTCCAGTCCCAAGCCCAATTCCCTAACCATGGCTGTCTTGAAGTGGCATGCACTAGCAAAACCATGATCTCATTTAATATTGATGATTAGATTAGATTAGATTCAACAGTTGCCAATGTGATTGTACGCAATGGAATTTGACCTCTGCATTTAACCCATCTGTGTATTGAAACACACACACTAGTAAATGCACTAGGCTGTGAGAACATGTGCCCAAAGCGGTGGGCAGCCCTATCCACAGCATCCAGGAGCACCCTTGCAGTCATAAGACCAGTTCCCTAACTACCAGGCATGGCTCCCCCTAAATTATGATCTCATATAGGCTCAAAAACAACTACAGTAGCATGCAAAAGTTTGGGCACCCATGGTCAAAATGACTGTTACTGTAAAAACAGTTAATCACTTTGAAGATTACATGATCTCTAAAAGGCATGAAACGAAAGACACATTCCCTTTGTATTTTAAGCAAAAACATTTTTGAAAAATCTTTTATATTTTAAAATGACAAAAAAGAAAGAAGGTCCTAAGCAAAACATCAGGTACCCTGCATGGTTCGTACCTAGTAGCACCCCTTTTGGCAAGTATCACCGCTTGTTAACAGTTTTTATCTTTCGATTGTTGTAGGAGCAATTTTCATCCACTGTTCCTTCCAGAAGTCTTCCAATTCTGTGAGATTCCTAGGCCATCTTGCAAGCACTGCTCTTTTGAGGTCTAGCCAAAAGACAATGATGTTCAGATCAGGTGATTGTGAGGGCCATGGCAAAATCTTCAGCTTGCACTTTTAGAGGTAGTCTGTTGTGGATTTTGAGATGGGTTTAGGATAATTATCCATTTTTAGAAGCCATCCTTTTCAACTTTCAGCTTGTTTACAGATGGTTTTATGTTTGCTTCTGGAATTTCATTGAATTAATTCTTCTCTCTATCTGTGAAATGTTCCCTGTGCCACTGGCTGCAACACAACCCCAAAGCATGATTAATCCACCCCCATGCTTAATGGTTGGAGAGGTGTTCTTTTCATGAGATTCTGTGCCCTTTTTCTCTAAAAAATACCTTTGCTCATTGTGAGTTCTATTTTAACATCATATGTCCACAGCACTTGTTTCCGAAATGTATCAGGCTTGTTTAAATGTTCTAACATAACAAGCCATAAGTCTAAAAAGTAAGTAAGGTCTGAAAGCTTTGTCAATGTTATTATATTAGTTTTATTTTGCTTTAAAAATTTTGATTTTTTTATATATATATTTGAGTGTATGTCTTTTGGAGATCATATCATCTTCAACTTACTTACATGTTCACAGTAACAGTCATTTTGACCAAGGGTGCAAACATTTGCATGTCACTGTATACCTTGCTCATTGAGCTGCACCAAAGAATTAATTTCCCATTTGATCTGATAAAACCAGTGCACAGAACTGTGCATATAGAGATGTGTGAATAGTCAATATTACATAAAGTGGCAAAAACAGATTGTAGTGACCATTAAAGCGTAAAGTCAGACAGTCTGTGTATTTCTGAGGCAGCAGCATTAGGGAATAAGATGAATGTATATCAAGAAAAATAATTTGATGAGTTTCAATATCTTCCAGGAATTCTGGAATTTATTCCAGATATTCCCAAATAATCTTTCTCTAGAGCATGTAGCTGCACCACGATATGTGATACAGGTAAATGGCTTTGTTGCACAGCTAATTGCGGTCATTATTATATAATAAAAGGGCATTAATTGCATGGCCTCCTGAGAGTTAATGGGACTTACTAACGGGCAATTTCACTTTGCAAAACTTCACACTGACAAGTCGGCTTTCCCTAGAAAATGTGTGTGTGCTTGTGTGTGGGTATGTGTATCGAGGGAAAAGGAGGGGGGGGTGAGAGAAAGATATTCAAATAAACATAAACAATGCTAGTATTTCCTGGAATCCAATGCTATTATAATGCAGTACAAAAAAATGTACCGCCAAACATAAAGAACAAAGACCGTAAGGTCACATCAAGAAGGACATTTTGCCATTCCTTACAAAAAAATAATTGTTCATTTGTTTTAGATGTTTGTGAGCATCATGAAGAGAAAATAAATTCTACCATGAGTTCTCATTAGCAAAAATGTGAATGGTTGTTGTGAATAAAATGTGTTTCTAAAAAAAATCATTTCAATACAGTATTGAAAACTGTAAAACTAAACACTCAAAAAAGTGTATAATTATCAATTCAGTGAAGAAATTATTATATGAGATATTATATGAGTTTAATGACAGGCTTAATTTGATAAAGTTCAAGTTTCTACGTCATGTATAAAGTTTTGTATGAGACTGTTCAGGTGTTTGCATTCTGTTTAATTGTTTATATACATATATATAGTAAATTGTATTCATTTTGTATAAGTTCATACAGTTACACTTTTTATAACTGTACAGACATTGCTCGCATTTAAATCAATGACAAGAGGCTGAGACAAATGTCTAAAGGCATTAATAAAAACACCCTCAGACTTGCACAAATGCACAGAAGGTTCCGCTGGAAGCTGCTATATTGCATCAGTGTCATTTCCGAGGTCATCCCAATTTTTTGCTAATGCAGGCATACACCCCTAGCAAACAACAACTATTTCAGGTTAAAAAACTCTCCTCTATGTGACCTCTATGTGAAAACCATTCTTTCACAAACACACACACGAACGCGCACACACATCCCAATTGCTCTGGAGACAGAGGGAGCAAATGCGAAAGGCAATCCAAATGAAATTGGCTGCAGTAAATGACACTCGATTACCATCTTAAATATACTGTCAAAAAGCAATTTGCGTTGTGCATGCCAGAGGCCTAGAATTTGCACCTTATTAGGAAGCCTGGACTATCATTAGGATCTCATTCTTTCCGGTTTCCTTCCTTCTCTCTCCTTCTCCACATCTCCCCATGTCTCTGTCCCCTTAATTCAGCCACTGGTCATTTTAAAGAAAACTGATTGTGTGTTTGTGTGTGTGTGCATGTGTGTGTGTATGTGTTAGAGAGAGAGAGAGAGAGAGAGAGAGAGAGAAGCAAAGAGATAGAATAGTGATATATCGGGGGGACTATATTTATCTATAAAGGGATTCACTCTTTGATGCAATCAACAAAAACATACTAAACAGAAAAAGACAGAGATCAAGCGAAAAAGAGAGAAATAGAGAGTGAGAGTGAAAGAAAGAGAGAGAGAGAGAGAGGGAGTGAGAGAGAGAGATTGAGAAAAAGAGGGATTGCTATAGTTTCTACATTGTGTCTATAAAACCATAGACGACACATAACAAGGACATCATTACTACTTATTGAAGTGCTGTTAATAAGTATATGGAATATTTAAGGACTCTGAGGCAGTGAAGCATTGACTGTATGTCTGGTCTACATCTTTTTATACTCGATGTTCAATGAAATGGGACATACATAACATATCGCAGTGGTAGTATATGGATGTATTCTTTAAATAGATTGGACACAAATGACTGTTTAAGGGCCTGATCTTGTTGTTTTTTATTTGCCCTAAAGCTACATATAAATCGAAGAATACAACATTGGGTATGAAAACTCCACTGCGCCGGTAATCATCTAGAAAACGGAAAAAATGCCATAAAGTGAAGAGCTATTGTTCCCCCGGTGGCGGCCTTCCATCGACCTCCAACTACGATAAACATGTAGAGAGAATGTGATCATTAAAGAGGGATAAACAGGCCTTACAGGTGAGGAATGTGTTTAATTTCCTCAGCTCCAACACTGTGGCTACAGGCGTAGTGGTACCGTTTTATCATCTTTCCAAGGACCATGACTGTCTTTGGACCTCAGTGATCTAAATAAGATGGCCGCCAGCATGGCAGGCCGCTTTCTACTCTCTTCCACATTAAAGATAAGGTACAAGAGTGCACAGTGACTGAGAATTCAGTGGAGTCTGTTACCAAAATGGTAAGAATTAAAAAGCATTCTTAACTTTTTAATGAAATTCAGTGTAAAAAAGATCTTTACACACAGTGTAAAGCACAGCTGACATGTTGAGATTATGTACGAAAACGGTTTTGCTCCAACAGTAAATTAAACTTCTAAATTTCATATCAATAATAATAATTAACCATGAAATGAGAACACATCCCCTACAGTCCTGCCAATGTGTGCTTTGAGGAGGAAGCTTCAACAGTAGCCTCTAATCAATCATTAAATTAGCTTAGTTATAGCATGCTTACTTGATAAACCATGCTTAGCATGCCATTACACCAACCATTGACATTGACGTGCCATTACACCAACCACAAAAAGGTATGTTGTAGTAATGTTGTATGGAATGTAAAATGTTGTAGGAATGTTGTTAGTAACATTGACTCACAATATGCAATGTTTATATCTATACATACATGGTATACTTGTGTCAACCTGGCAAAAACTAGTTCAATTAGTTAAAACTCTAAAAGTTTTACTATTACGGTAGTTAAAACTCTAAAACAACAGCACACTAGTTTATCATTATGATGAGCATATTGAAGTTGTTAAATTCGGGTTAACATTATTAACACATTAACGTGAAAATTTTTCTGTGAGCTCATTCAGAGGGCCTTTCAGATTAGTAATAGCAATAATTTGGTTTAAATAGAGAATCAATTAAAGGCCAGTGATGTCAGATTTGCTTGACTATTCATGTTTTCTTGCTCAAAATGATAGTTACAGACTCAGAGTAAAAATCTGTGAATTTCCAGCTTTGTTAGATCACATTCGCTGCATAAAACAAAAATTCAGCAACTACAGATATCACATACTTAAAGGAGCAGTACAGATTAAATGCCAGAAATGGCATCCATTGGAGGGCTGAGCTGCATCTCAGTCTAAAGCTAATCAAACAGTTTTATTAAAATGTACAAAACTACTTCATGCTTTGGTTTTACCAGACTTTGGCGTAACAGTCTGTGGCAAAGAAGGAAAGACTTGATGTATTGCACTGAATATTCAGGATTATATTTTATTGAAGTGCAGTGTTCACTTATTAGACTATGCTTTTAAATTAACAAAGTCTTTAATTAGGGACTCTGATCAGGATTAAGCGGAAGATTTGAAAGCAATAAGTTAAAGTGCTTAAAGAACAATGACCAACTGCCCTGTAAAATAAGTTTAAACGGTCTTGTTTAATTATTACAGTACTGTCCACTGAGTGTAACTCTTGCATTCTTACATATAATACAGAGAAACGGGGAGTTAATGATGTCACGGAAATACACCGTACATATGATAACCTGCTGAGTGGCAGATTGTAGAGGTTATTCAACACTCTCTCTCTCTCTCTTTCACACACACACACACACACACACACACACACACACACACACGCACACACACACAAGTTTGTTTCTGTGAATTGTGGGGACATTACTTAGACTTAGTCAAACCATAGAACCCTAACCTTAACCTCAAACATGTTTTCACCTTAAAATGTCATGATTTGATTCATTACAGGGGTGTTAAGTGTCTTTGTTTGAACACACACACACGCACACACACACACACACACACACACACACACACCATAGAACACACACACACACACACACACACACACACACACACACACACACACACACACACACACACACACACACACACACACACACAC
>BRDA01081980.1:0-12828 GCA_036984385.1 Crenuchus spilurus | reverse complement strand
AATTCTTCCTAAAATGGCTAATACATAAGTAATAACAAATTAGCATGACAGTGCTACATGTTTTTTTATACACATGGTACTGTAGTACTGTAAAGGTAACACAACACTTACATTAGTGGAGTTCACATTTAACTTTGTGAAATCATCACTTGAGGTGTGAGGCTAACACTACTAAAAAAACTAATTAATCACCTGATTAGCCCACTTATTTACATCAAAATGCACAACAATCCTTTATCTCACCCATCTGATATCCATAGATACATTACAAATATTTCTGTTTGAAGTTTTATTCCAAAATCTTTTTCTAACATTTTTGTATGAATAATAGATGATGTATGATGCAAAAACACATTGTTTAATTCACTAAAGAAGCCACAGTTAATTATAATATACATATATGTGCAGTTTGGGTGTATATGTATACCCCTGCTAAAATGTTTTCTTTATTTTACAAAGAAGCTAATATCTGCTACAGAGAAAAAAATGTACTCATTTACTGAATTTAACCTATAATAAACAACACAATATAAATTATGCCATAGCATTTGGACATTTTTGGCTTTTTTTCTAATTAGACAAATAAACAGGAACTGTTTAAAACTTTAGATGATTACTTAGAACATCAATAATATAAATATTAAATATGAAATAAAATAAAAAAAATTCCAAAATGTGATTAATATATATATATATATATATATATATATATATATATATATATATATATATATATATATATATATATATATATATATATATATATGCAGAATTAATATATTAGCACATATCATAAACATTCACATTTTGGAATTGAAGCCTTTCATTTGCAGGAGCATCTATACTTTTACCTGTGATTCACATGTAAACATTAACACAGACATAGACCAAGGTGGTCCAGTCTTATCCACAAAAGTCCAGCATGGCTTCAGCCTTTCATTCTAACCAAGCCAGAACAGACCTCATAGCCTTTTATTTGGTCTCAAACAACTGTTCTTATGGGCTCCTGCTTTGTTGGATGGACCTGCAGCCACTTTGGCCCTTTATGGATTAGCCTGGACACCCCTGACTTAGGCGGACAGATTCTTTGTCAGTGAAGAATCTGACTCTTCATTCTGTTTTGCTTTCCTTTCTTCTCCCTACTTGCATGTATCTTCTCCATTTTCCAAAAAGTCTCCTGTGCTGTGAGCTTCTGAAATGGTTGTCCAGAAGTGCACTGCAGTATAAATACAGTATCACACCTTTGCAATCCTGTTCTCAAGTGCATTAAAAGAACGTTAGAGAACGTAACACTTGAGCCTTCGCTCAACACAGCTGAATCTTATCACGTTGCCACCCGTTCAGGAGCTGGATTAAGATTATCACCTGCAGGCCCTGTAGAGTGGGTCACCTCAGGGCTGGATTAGGAGTGCCTCCTGCTCCCAGCACACACACACTAAATGTGTGATGAAGCAGGGATGACCTGTCTTGTGGCTCTATTTGAAGTTTGGGCAGCACCAATTGGATTGGCTGCAGCTTGGGAGTTAGTACAGGCTCACAGTGTACACAGGGATGCCAAAGAGTGGGGAGGTAAAGAGAAAGAGAATGAGAGGAAGAGATAGAAAGCTTTAGATTAGCGGAGGAGGGTTCTCCTCTGCTGCCGCTCCATTGCCAAAAGTCTCAATGTGCTTAAAACCAGGGTTAAAATAGGCTCCTAAGTGTTATTAGTGTACAGTGAGCTGGCACACCCAAGAGATGAATGTGCACTATTTGCATTATTTCATCACATAGATAGCTGTCCAAGATGACTGGACACATGCCAAGAGTGTGTTGCATAATTGAAGAGGTCTGTAGAGTTGAACTCTGTGGGTGTTCTGAAGCTTCTCTGCTAAACCTTAAAGGAAGGAAGAACCAACTCGTTCACCACAGAACTACACACATAGAACACATTTGATTTCCACCTTCGTCCCATCCACACAGTGATCACACATGTACTAGTGCATGTGTAATGTGTACTGATATTTTGCATAAATCTGTACACTTTATGTGTAATGATATTCAGATTTTTGGAGATGCACTGTGGGCAACCCCATCGCTTGTGGCACCTGGTGAGCAGTTGGGGGTCATGTGCCTTGCTCATGGGCACTTCAGCCATGTCATGATGAGAGTCTTAGGAAGAACAGGTTCATCACCTTCAGGACAGCAGGTCCAGACTTTGCTTTTTGTAACATTTTTACACTGTAAAATCATCTGTTGTACACTGGAGAAAAAAGTTGACTTGGACTGTTGTTATTTCGTTTACTTACTTTTGGCAACAGTTGTGTTTACTTCATTTGGAAATAATAATGTGATATATTTTATTTTAGCAGATTAGTATGTGATTAGAAATGGACTCTTTATGCACCAGCATTAGCTTATCTGACACTGAATGTAGCCTACATAGTGTACTTTACAATAATGGTACTTTTATTAATGGTAATTAAACCAGGTTATTGCTTAAATTAAACATTACCTAATGATTCTTTGCTTCTAAAAAAGTTTAATACTACTTATTTGTTGTCTAATTAATTGTTTATACTGCAACATTGGACACTAAACATTTCTAATAAAAAAACAAACACTGAAATAAACATTACAAAAGCAAACAAAAATGATTTGTTATAGTTTTTACCTAAAACATATTAGCTGGTGAAACAAGATAATTATTACAAAACATAAATAAATGATCTAAATATCTTAAGTTCCTAATTTATTTCATTCTAACAATACTGCATACAATGACAAATAAGTAAGGTTAATTAAGGTAAAGTGCTGTTTATTAACAGTAATTGTTGGTTAAGATAATTCATTACTGGTTTATTATGGTATTGGGTGTTAAAATAATATATTAAAAGCAAATAAATGAGGGAATACCACATTGAAAAATCTTCTTTCATTACTTGTGCATCTCTAAAAATTAGAATATTGTGAAAAGTACATTTCTGTTCATAATTTAATAGTCAAAAAGTCATATACTTAGTAATATACATCTTATATTTTATATTCATAACATGTAAAGTGTCACACTTTAGACCTTTTCTTTGTTTTAATGTTGATATTGTTTGAACAGTAATTTACTAAAATTGAAAATGATTGTAATAATGATAGATTCTAGATTTCTGATTGTCATGAGCTATAAGCCAAGCTGATCAACAGTGAAACAAAAAATGCTGGAAATATCACTTTAAATGTATTGAATATAATGAATTAAATTATGAAAATGAGTGTCATGGAGTGTGTTGGGATACCACCACTGCATCCTCAATTCTCTTCTACACTCCAGGGTTACAATGAGCTCTTTTTATGTAATATTGTACTATCGTTAGTACATAATAAATTAAAACACTTAGACCATTTAGTAATATTTAGTAATGTATTAATTACCATTAATAGATGCTGATTACACATTTTACACTTGCTACATATTGCTATATCGCCTATCATCATCTATTAAGTTTAAAAATAAAAAGATAAAAAAAAACAAGCAAATGTAGGTCTTTCTATTTTTTTTTTTTTTTTTTTTTTTTGTTCTTCACATCACATTTTTTATCTTATGATGTTTATTTTTCATTACAAATGTTTGGCATCCAGTGTGGCAGTGCCACCACCTGCAGCTCTTTTGTAATCCACTGACCACACTAAAGGTCACATGTGCATATGAGGTCATATAGGCTTGCTCTCTATGTCCTGGTTTATATGACAGTATTATCCACAATCCCCATGTACTGTGTTATTAGATGCAGGTCATAACCCTGTGTAAAACCTTTGTTAAGCACTCTTTTCCATTTCCAGTGGACAGCCAGTACTAAGAGAGTCTAACTATAGCTTAGAACAGATTAGGAAAGTAAATATAAACAAACAAAATCAATAGAAATATGCAAGTGCACAATGTAATATTTGTATTAAACATATGAACATTTTATAGTGAACAGACAAATAGAAACAGTCCAAAATGTCTTGTGATAAAATCTTGACATTAAATTACAATGGAGAGTGATTTTGCAGCTCTAATAAACTTTTAATCAAGCATAAACATAATTTATGTAAGAAATGTGCTTTATGTACTGCATTTAAAGTAAATAGAAGAAGCACAACAATGAAGTTATTTTGATTCAAGTCAATAAATAGAGTGTTTTTTAGCAAATTGTCTTGAAATGTTTTTTTTTTATTGCATGTACACTACCGGTCAAAAGTTTTAGAACAGTTTTAGAAAGCTTTAGAATGTTTTAGGTATGCACCTAGTTGGTCAGGGGTTTATCCTACAGCAAGATAATGACTCAAAATATACTGTACGTCCAAGATGGTCAGATTGAAAACATGGAGTGGCAGCATAGTCTCCAGACTTAAACCCCATCCAGCTGATTTGGGATGAAATGAAAAGCAAAGCAACCAAAAGAATGCCACGAGTGTGTTCAGCTGTTATATCTGCCAAAGGTGCTACTTTGATGAGTCTAAAGTTTAGAATACATTTTGGTCTGTAAATTGATACAATGATGTCTTATTTAACTCCTGTTAACACACACACGCACACACACGCCTACACACACACATACACACACAATTTTCCATGGCAACACATACTTTTTTCTAGCTGTTTCAAGGCTATGAGTCCTCAACTGCTGTTAGAAAGGTGAGGTAAGACTGTCACTGCATTTTAATTCAGTTCAGACGTCTCCCACAATTTGTTGACACTGAGATTTTAGACAACAGAGCAGCTGTTTACTCTCCACCAGAAGATTAACACATATTTTACACAAGACATGACGGCAGGTAGAAATATTGTGGAAACATTACAAAAGGAATTAGTCCCTGAAGAGCCTCAATAAACTCTACTAATCAGTGGAATAGGAGATATTAGTCCATAAACAACCTTAATAAACACTATTATTCACTAGAATATGAGATATTATTCCATAAACAACCTCAATAAAGTCTAGTAATTAGTAGAATAGGAGATATCAGTCCATAAACAACCTCAATAAACACTATTAATCACTTGAATATAATATATTAGTCCATGAACAACCTCAATAAAGTCTAGTAATTAGTAGAATAGGAGATTTTAGTCCATAAACAACCTCAATAAACATTATTAATCAGTAGAATATAATATATTAGTCCATAAATAACCTCAATAAATACTAATTAGTAGAATAGGAGATATTAGTGCATAAACATCCTCAATAAACTGTTTATACAGTAGAATAGGATGCATGTTCATCAGCTAGAGTATGTATTTAAAAAAAATACCATGTTTAACAACATAGGGCCACTGGAATATCATAGATACAGTATGTGCTGTGAGCTAGTATTAGTGCTATAGCACTTACTTCAGTAATGGTGAACATAACCTTTTTCTTTTTCAAAGACTTACTCCAGTTCAAAATTGTTGGTGCGCATCTCTTATTCTATTTTAATAATATTTATTGAGATTGTTTATGGACTAATATCTCCTAACACAGTGTATATCATATATGGATTCCTGAGGTTGTTTATATAATAAATCCATGAGATTCCTACATCCCATGACACCTAGCTTAAAATATTATTATATTTCAGAGTAAACAGCTGTACTAAAGCCTTTAAGCTCACTGGTCAGCAACTTGTGGGAGACACCAACACTGAACTAAAAGCAGTGACACCACTATAATAATGTTCACAAAATGCCGTTATTCTAAAATGATGGTCTAGAATAGTTTCGGGCTGCTCTCGAAGCAGTTTTTCTGAAAGTTGATTGTTGCTGCTTTTTCAGTTTGTAAACATGTTAATGGATCCAAAAACAATCTTTCCCATCACGCCATCTTATCACGTAGTGCACACTTAAATGTTTGATGAAGGCTGAGTAAAAGTTTCATGAATATAAAGTACATTGTTAATAAATGTTTATAAATTATCCAGCACATGCACTGGGGGCTTTTTACAGCTTCTTTTAGTTGAAGTCTGCAGTTTGCTGCCCTGGACCATAATGAATAATTTCCTCATAATTCTTAATGATCCCGTTAATAGAAAACTCTGGAAACAAATCTGGTTTGATTTTCAATTTCATCTTGATTGATATATTATTGATTAAAACTTATGTATTCATAGTGTTGAGAATGTTCAGAAAGTCTTATATAAGTTACTGTTGGAAAGGAAAAACTCTGGGAAGTGCCCCTGAGACCAGCAGTAGTCTATTACCAGGTGCAGGTACTCTAACCAGAGATGACAGTAAAATATTTGATTAGTGATTTACCGTTTAAATCATTCAACAAAAGTGTTTACTTGAAGCATTGTGCCCTGTTATATAAAAGCTTACATAAAAGCTGTCTACATTCAACAGCTTTTGTTTGGCTGGTTGAATAACAGTGGCAGACGTCTAGTTAGACAGTCATCTTCACCAAAAGGAGCTGGCACTCTTCTACCTGCTGCAGTCAGGTCACTGTTGTAGCCCTGATGCTAATGCCAGGCGCTTTGTTATCCATCTTCAATTTGAAAAATCGCACCTATGATGATTAACTGAACACATTTACTTAGTTTTATAGACATATGTGCTTCCACAAATGTACAAGTACTTGTGCAAATGTATAGTGCACTCAAATCGTCATCCATGAACTTATTTACAGTACATGAAAATGAAAGTGCTTATTCTCTCAAGTCAATTTGTTACATTTGGTTAAAGTGTATATTTTACATTTTCCTTAAAATTTAATAATATAATAATATCACATTATTATGACTACATATATCATACCACAGTTAAACACACTCTTTCTGCTACTGTCCCTTTAATACTGACATATGTAAATTATCTCCATTATGATTGGCTTTCCTGTGCAGTGCCTCATTCAAAAAGGCACTAAACATCAGTTTCCTGTTGTTGGAATGACCATACCTCATTTGGTTGAAATCCAACACTGAAATTACTGAAGCTGAATTGGAAAAAATAGAAAAAAAGTTGTTGTATCTCAATTTTCAACAATTAAAAAAAATCTGCCTGTGTGTTTGTGCCTATATTACAGGTGTGGGAATTGAATTATTGAATTATTACTGATTACAGTTCTAGTCTGCCTTTTTATTTGCATTTATTTGCTGGTTATAGTTGCATTATAGTGGAGTTTTAATGTCAGTGATGTAACTATTTATTTTACAGTACACACTGTACACACTATATATATATATATATATATATATATATATATATATATATATATATATATATATATATATATATATATATTTGGTAATACTTTATAATAACTTTCATTAATAAGCCATTAACTAATGATTAATAACTGTGAGCAAATCATTAGTTCATGAGAATTTGAACATGAACAAATGTTTATAAATGACAGTTCATGTACTTACTAATGATTGTATTAATTTTTGCAAATGTTAACAAATCATTAGTAAATCATTTGTTAATGAAATTCTCATTAACTAATGATTTGTTCAGTAATTAATCATTAGTTAATGAGCTATTAATGAAAGTTATTATAAGATGTTACCATGCAATGGCCACTGAGTAATGGTCATTCATCCTTAATGGAGACAGATTTTTTCTTTAATTTCACCGAAATTATTTTTTCCATATAACAACAATGATTGTTAATTAGCAGTGACATAATTATTTACCTGACTGTCCATAGGATTTGGGCTCTTAATGGCTAAACATCAGCATTACTTATTTATGCTGTGATATTGGCCAAGACTTGGAATTTTGTATTTACCGATAGTCAAATACGAGAAGCTGTTTTCACCTGAAAATGGGTGAGGGCATTACACGAGGGCATCATTAATGTGCTGCTAAACCGGTGTAGTTTGAATAGGTATTATAAATACATTGTTTTTTGTGACATCACAAGAAAAGACAGCTTAAATTACAGCAGATGAATCGGGTGGTTTTAAGTGAATTGCACATACTACTCCATCCATCCACCACTTAATCCAGATCACGGTCACAGTGACTCCCCCTACCTCTTCACTGGTGCTGGGCCAGTCCATTGCTGCGCACACAGACATAGACACACTCAAACCAGGGCAATTTAGAGTAACCAATTCACCTCACCTAACTTTTTGGACTGTGGGAGGAAACATGAAACCCTGGAGGAAGCCCACACAAGCACGGGGAGAACATGGGAAATCCATCCAGATGGGTACTTGAACTTGAGACCCCAGCACTGAGAGGCGAGCATGGTAACCACCAAGCCACCAAGCCATCGTGCCACCCAGTACACACTACTCATCTATTTTAAATGAGAAATGTTAGATTTCCCATGATATGAGCTCTTTAAAGTAATTGCGATACCATTGAGCCAATGTTTCTTGTGTATGCATTCATTTCTAAAATGATGTGTAACAAGGGTCATCAGGCTTATCCACAAAGGGCTGCATGTAATTATTGCAGCCAAGCAGGAGCTCACCCTGTACCCAGATGACTGAAGACTGAGACTATCTGAGTAAGAAAGGTGAGCTTAATTGGAAAGAAAACCTGCAGCCACACCGGCCCTTTGTGGATACGATTGGTGACTCTTTATGTATGGTGCAGCCAAGTCCATTAGGAAAACTGCAAGAAGTAGTAAAGAACATGCACATCTATTAATGGAAACAAAAGCAAGAAGAAAATAACTGCAGTCCAAAGGACTTTACATCGACCTGAGGACTTCCTGTTACAAGTGGAAAAACAGGGCAAGGGGGATCTAACACGTAACATTAGCGTTTGTAGAACCTTTTATTTTATTTTATTCTGGGACCTTTGTCCAATCTTCAAGTGCTCTTCACTTGCTTTTTCAGACTTGCTCTCTCTCATGCTGTCATCCTATGTGTTGCTCTTTTGTTGAATCCACTCTCTTTTTCTTTTTCTGTCACTTCCTCTCCACTTCTTTTCATCTGCTTTTCCACTGCTCTGTGTTGTGTGTTTGTTCGATGTTTTTCGCCGTCCTGCTGTGGTGTTCCATAGACCTTCAGCAGTCATGAGCTTCCCAGGTGGTGGGGCTGAAAATACTGGATGGCACAAAGATGGAGAATCATTAGACTCCCTTTCTTCTTGCCAATCTGAAAGCTTTTCTGTGTAGCCCAAGCCTACGACAGATGGCTTAATACCATGGCAGGGCTAGTAACTCTACCACATCATCTAAGAAACAAGCTGCAAACTGGTCACTTTGTACATAAAGGTCCTCCAGACCAATGAGAGTGACTTTTAATAGTTGTCTTTCATTTTGTTGTTCTTTGATGCCTTCTAACACTGCTCCAACACAAAGACCCTTATCATGTCAACAAAGCACCATCTGCCTGTCCAGTTGCATAAATTTCAGCACTCTCACTTCAGGGTGCACAGTAAGGGGCTGGTGATTGGTGCACAGTGAGAACGTTGCCTATCATATAGACGGGGATTAATTCTCTGCTGTCACGTTTGCCATCTGTGGCTTACAGCCTGAGGGACTTCAAGTGTCTGCAGACCAGTAGAGCAGGATTGAGCAGTGAGGGGGTCACATTTTTGTACAGCATTCATTAGGTCAGGGGATTCCCATAGTTTTCCCAAATCAAGTAATTAGAGCATTTTGAGACATTAGCCAGTGGCACATGACTGGAAGCTTTGATTTAAAACATGTAACATCTCCAGTAGAAGCGTCCAGCTGTCGGCCTCTCAGTCTGGTGGGACTGTTACATGACTGGGGCAGATGTTTATGAAGCCTAAGAAATGGTTGCGACTAAATTGCATGAGATCAAAAGCTTGAAAACATCATTACGCTGACTTTACACAGTGAAAATTTCACATGCAACTGGTTGCATGCTGCATGTTGTGGTGATGCATGCAGCATCATTTTTGATGCAACTTGACGATTAGGAAAATGCAATGCAATTTAAGTGCAATTTAGTTTCATGTGCATTTCAAGTAACCAAAATTGCTTGAAAATGTGTGTTTAAAGCCAGCTTGTAGTGCAATAATCTAGTCTATGTACCTTCAAGAAAAATGATCTGCTATTAGAATAGGATTGTTTCAGTAGCAACAGTTGCTTAAAAAATGTCTCAGTAGCTGCAACTGTCAATTAAAGTGCAATTTAGTTTCATGTGCATTTCAAGCAACCAGAATTTAATAAAAGATGCACTGTTTAAAGCCAGCTTTGCACAGCAATATATCTAGTCTATATAACTACAAGACAAATGATCTGCCTGTCGGATACAATCATTTCATTGGCAAAAATTGTTTAAAAAAAATCAATAATATTAAAGCAGCAATCTCATAAAGAGAAATATTAGATATGCTGATGAAATTTAAAATGATTTGTCCTCTTTTTTCACTGTTAAAATCAGCAACTTAATTGCTTGATAAACGTTAATGTCCCATTAGCAGAGACAGCTGTGATAATCGTCTCCAATCTTGTATGATTATTAAGTGTGGATTCCATTGACTTTTGTTTGTGTGAAGGAAATACTAATTTGATATATGCACTGGAAATGTTATATACATTTCATGCAGATGTTGCTTTCTTGACTGCACTGCATTCACTTACTGTATGTACATCAGGTTCAGCTTTTAGTGCCTAATAATAGAAGATGTATTGTTTTACGATAGGTATGATAGGTATTTGGAGTCTCATAGCCGATATTTGCCATCCATATATAGATAATCCTTGTCTTACTGCAATACAGCATTTGGGACATGCAGTGGTATGTCATCTTTGATTCCTGTCAAAAGATTATATAAATCACAGCTTACAGTGGGATGAGGGAGTGGTGTAAAGGTCCCTGCGCTGAATCATATTCATCTCTGTAGTAATACTATACTTCACCTCCAGGAGGGATTTGGATCATGAGTAAGCCTCGGCAGTATCTTTTCTATAGGCCTGGTTTACAGTGTAAGATTAGTGATTGTAGTCATGATATTTCAACCAAGCTTTCTATAAAAGTGTTTGTGAATGTGATGTATAGTATCAAACATAGTGCTAATGCACCTGCCTTTGTCAGTTCACTATACACAGGTATATATGCATATACATTCACATTACAATGTACAGACCCATTCCAAAAAATTTGTATATCATGGAAAAGTTGATTAATTTCCAGAATTCCATTCATAAAGTTAAACTTTCATAGATTATAGATTCAGGGCCCACAATTTAAATGATTTCAAGTATTTGTTTATTTATTTTCACATAATTTGGACTTCCAGCTCAAAAAACAGGATTTCAAAAAATTAGAATACTGTGGATAAATCAGCCCAAATTTTGCAACGCATTCATGTTTTAAACTGAGTGTGACACTAATCATCTACTAAACTCAAAGCACCTACACAGGTTTCCCCAGGTGTCATTAAATTGCTTCAGTTTGGTTCAATTGTCTCAGTTCGGTTCAATGTGTGGAAGACTGCAGACATAACAACTGGCCATAGGACCATCATTGATACCCTCCATAGGATGGGGAAGCCACAAAAGTTCATAGCTAAGGAGGCTGGCTGTTCACAGAGTGCTGTGTCCAAGCATATCACTGGAAAGTCTAGTGGATTTTTGGAATGGGTCTGTACTGTTCAAAACTCCCCAAAGCACATTTAAAACTATTTATTTTGTTAGAAAGTAAGCTTGTGCTTGGAAAACATCATATATCATTAGAATGGCAATAAATGTCAATTCAGTAAAGTGCAATCAGACAATAACATACAGTGATTCTTGAACGTTTGTGAACCCTTTAAATAAGTACCTGCATAACCTGCATAAATATGACAAATATGATTTATTTATTGAGGAAAATTATCCAATATGACATATTTGTGAGTAGCAAAAGTACTACTTATTGTATTTTTATATTAGAGATTTTTCTTAGTAAATAAACACTTGATTGCCCAAAAAATGAAATATTTTTTTCTATACACTTTTAGAGTTTATTCTTCTTTTGTTGGAGTAACTGTCTCTACTTTCCAGACAAGGCTTTCTGCTAGATTCTGGAACATTGCTGTGAGGATTGCATTAAGTGAGATGAACATTAGTGAGGTCAGGATGTTGGATGATCACCATCCCACCTCATCCTCAACTCATTCCAAAAATATTGACTAGGGGGACTTTATACCCCTCTAGCCCTCACCTGGCATTAGACATGGTACCAAAAGGTTCGTGCTTATCTGCTCCAGAGAGTCCTATTCTATTGGCAGTACTTCTGTACAGAGACTAGATTTATAGTGTATGCATTTACACATCTGTATCAGTAATGGTTGCAACTTAAAGTAGGTGAATGCATTCATTAGAAGGGGTGTCCACAAACATTTGGATACCTAGTACACATTTTGTCACTATTTTTGCTTGGCTTATTCAATTCAAAAACACACACATGTACATATATTCTGAAATACCCACACACCTGCACTGCACACACACCAGCTTAAATTGCATTTAAAGTAAAAAAAAAAAAAAAAAAGAAAAATCTGAACCGTGTCCTACACACAAAAAAATCATCTTTCCAAATATAATCCAGCTTCATCTCCGGTAGCCCACCTGTTTCCCCGGCTGCTGAGCTGAACTAGTTAAGGCTGGCTGCTGTGTGTCGGTTCAGTGGGGAGCCAGCAGAAATGGCTGAAGCCTGTTCTAGCTCTGTAATCCTGTGTTAAAAGGTATGGGCTTTAAGGACACGGCAGTGTGTGGGTGTTAACCAGCACTGAGTGATCTGATGGAGTTATTTTTAAAGGCCAGTGCACTAGGAGTTTCTATCACACCTCTATGATGTGCCAAAGAGAGAAAGAGAGTGACAGGCAACATATATTTCCTCTCTCATTTATAAAATACATTCCTAAAATGTATTGTTTGTAATTGTATATGTATGTGTGTATGTGTGTATGTGTATATA